>UELV01071982.1:708-43899 GCA_900490015.1 Megastigmus stigmatizans
AGAGAAAGATCTCGAAGTGCCTTAACCGGACATAGTGGAAGCCGTTTGATTCTATACACGAGAGCTTTCTATCTATCGTTCCAGCGGAGATTCATAGCGCTGACCTCTTATCTGGACGCGCCGGACCTATGAGACAGAGCTCTCTCTCTCTCTCTCTCTCTCTCTCTCCCTCTGTTGCGCACGGAGGCAAAAAGAGAGAAAGAGAGAGAGAGAGAGAGGAAGCGAGTGTTTATGCGACGACTGGCTCGCTGCTGACTTGGCGAAATTGAAAGATTTATCGAGCTGAATTTTTTTGACGTTCGCATCCTTTGGCGCTTTCCCGTACTTTTGTGACTCTCTTTGTTTAGTTTCAATTCGGTTTGCTTCTATACGCACTGAATATCGAAAGACGTTTTTCATCTTTTACGTTATACAAAAAAGAAACAATAAAAGAATACTCGGTGAATAGAATGGATAACAGAGCAAATGAAGATCAAATTTTCGAAATTTTATGCGTCGGATAATATCTGCGAAAGGTTATAGAAAATTGTCGAACGAAGCTCTTCGTACAGTTATAATCCGAGTAAAAAAAAGAAGCCGCTCGCTCAAATATGCCACGAATTCAATCATATAGGAATATTGCGCAATCTCAGCGATGCGCAACAGCCATTAACCCTTCCTTATCTAAAGTCCGAGCGAGAATTTCTAATTTTCCAGCTAATTAAATTTCAAGCCCAATAAATCCTGGCCACATCGATTAAAGGCAACGCACTCGACTCTCCGTGAGCGGCACATCCACTTCGCTAACCTCTCGTACACACACACACACACACTCACACGTACAGCGATAGCGGCACTAAAACACCACGAGCCGCAGCGCAGGGCGCCAGTAAATTCATCAATTTTGCCGACCGGTCGGCCGGCAGCAGCAACTCGAGTCGATCCTTCGCGCGTCTCGGGGTGGGAGAAAACAATTTACCGCCTGTATGATCGAAAATCAGGGAAATATCAATATACAGGCGCGCGGGCCTTATCCGCGCGGCTCAGCTGATTTTAGGACACTTTTGTAATTAGCCGACCGGCGCGTCTATACGTGGGGGAAGGAGGAAAATTTACGGATAAGCCGCGCTTAGTTCTGGCTAAGGTTAATTCGCGGCTCTCGGAAATAAGAGAGAGAGATAGATGGATGGCTGGATGATATTTCAGCGCGGGTCTGCGCGGCGAAACGCGCTCTCCCTCTGCGGCCACGAGAGCGCCGCTGCGCAGGAAAAGGTCAGACACGCCGGAATTTAGTCGCTGCAGTTCGGATCCGTTAGAGCTCGCAGAGAGTAGAGAGCTGCGGTATATAGAGGATATAAGCTGACGAGCGTCGCGTTGCGTGTGGATTTTTTCACCATTTTCTGGGAGGATCGAGAGTCGCGAGCTGACGGATAAAAAAAATCTTTGATGTGGGATATCGAGTGTCTTGCAGCCGAGGGTTACAGCTCAGCGCGAGCATAGGGTCATCTCCTATAGGTGATTAAGCTTTTTATCGCGATACCAATCTATACTGGTACTCGAAAGAGAGAAAGAGAGAGAGAGAGAGAGAGAGTAGAGGTAATCTGCACCGCTTTTTTCTGCATACGCAGAAGATGGATCAACCTCTTGCTGCGAAAAGATGCTGAATTATTAGAGGTTTGCTTGGAGGATGTTTTCTTATTGCGTTATAAGAACGATTTATGCGGATTGATTTCTAAACTTTTGCGCCTGGAATGCGCCATCGTAACGATTCACTTTCTACCAGTTGAGATATACATTTACATCTTTATAAGTGCTCGTGCTGCAAGGGAATTTAAATTTCAACGCAGCTATGGCTGCCGTAAGATTAATAATCGACCGGATGGTTTTTGCTCCAAAACGTTTTAATTAGCACCCAACAGAGGCATATATCTATTAGCGCAATAAGAATAGTATCATTACGCTAAAGCGATCGTTAATAAAACGCACCGAGGTCTAAACCCCATCAACTTTTTCCCGGCCCCGCATCAAAGCCCCGGACCTGCCTGGGTGCGATATCGATATAAAGTAGCTGCGGGAATATAACGCATTATCATAAGGTAGACCGCGCGCGATAAGTTTTCCCGCGCAAGAAAAAGCCCCATATCACTCGATATTACTATACGGTTACAATAACCCTCGACTACTACCGAAACATTAAATTTCACTCGCGCGGTGCCCGCTCAATTTGCCCGCGTATAATTAATAATTACGACGTTGCGCAAGACGCACCGATTTTAATCTGCGTATACCCTGTATTGCAAGCGCTCATTCGCTAGAGAGAGAGAGAGAGAACAATTTATTTAACGATGAGGAAAAAAAACGGAGGAAGAGTATCGCAGATGCCGCGTGTTTATCGATAATAACTCGCGAGAAATGCTCCTCGTCATGTTTCGTCTGACGGAATTATTATCCGCCGATAAAGTCGCGGCGAATTTTTCCAGCAAATAAATAGAAAGGAGAGCGGCTGTACACCGCCGATGTAGCCGCTGGATAAGACGACATAATGGATTTTCACTCATGCGTAATCACGAGAGATAATCCACGTCTGCGTATATATGTGCGCACTACTTGCACACAATCATCGTCGAACTGTTTAATTGATATACGCAATTAATGCGTCGACGTGCAGCACGAATACGATGAAGCATGTGTTCGGCCGAGAGTGAGAGAGAGAGAGAGAGAGATTGTATGCTGATTGAGTCGCGAACGTTGAGTTGGCGCTTTCGTTCTTTTGGATGATTGTGGATTTACGTCGAGGTATACCTGCTTTTTTATTTGTTGGGGGAAAACATTTGAGGGTTGATTGAATATAAAGTGGTTTTGAACTGATCGACTAATCGCGGCGTGGATATGTTTAGTTGATTTTTTCGATGGGCGATGACTCGGGATTTTCTGGACGATTGATAATTAAGGTTTTCCGCGATCGCATCGTCGCTGGACGTCTTTTTATTGCTCGTCGCGGCTGCCTTTTAATTTATACTTATCAGTGGAAGCGGAGACTATAAATCTATATGGCTTTTCTCGGAGTAAATAGAATCCTTACACAGTCAAGAAAGTGAACAGTTTAATTATTAAAGATAGCCCTGGTTTTCAGGCTTAATTAACTTACTTTTTATCTTTATTTTGTTGAAAAATTAATGATATGACATGAAAATCATATCAAGTTTCACTGCGCTGTTCAAATTATTAGCTAAAGGATTAAATAAAAACCAAATTATAATTATAAAAAATTTGAACGCAAACATGAGAAAGTTTCAATATTTCATGTAATTTTAAATACTTTTTCAATATTTTAAATAATTATAGAAATACTTCTTACAATCGTTGTACGTACAGTTAGAAATCATTTTCTCGTAAAAATTAAGCTATATATATATTGTTTATAAAAATTTAATTAAAGAAGCTAAATTTGTTATGAATAATAATAATTTTTAGATGACATGAATTTTGTAAAATTTTGCGAGTGAAATGCAAATTTAGGTAAATCAGCTATTCATCATTATTTTTGGTTATTCTATAAACGGCATGATTGAATACAGGAAGTTCTTTGTTGTGTTATACTTATTTTTTTAGGACGATTAAGAATTCATGTAGCTGAATCTTTAACGCTGTCATTATTGGTATAGGAGATATATTTATGGGTTGTTTGAATATAAAGCAGTCTGGAATTAATTGGGCTATCGGATATATTTATTAATTTTTTAGCAAAATAATTGATTCTGATAACATAAATAATTTAAATTTCCGTATTTTGCATGCGACGCGGTGTGCATCTTTTTAAGACAGAGTTATTGCTTGTATACTCATAAAATTTTGTCCGCAGCAAGTTTATGACGGGTATAATTAGCATTAAAAATATATTCAATGAAATTTTTTGTTTCAAGCGTGTACAATATTTTCAATCAATATTTAAAACCATTTATACCATAAATTTTGATGCAGAAAAGAAAATTACTTCTATACGCAAATTCTTTAATTTTTTTTAACGAAAGCCGAGGCCCCTTCGCACTTAAAACTTTTCCAATTTTGTATCCTAACGCGAATTGAAAACCGTGTACGGATTACGCGTGTTACCGTCATAAAAGTAAATTTATACGCTCCATAACAATTATTTATACATGAGATATAATTGGAATGACAAAAATTTTGCAAACTCAAATCTCGCAAATAATACCAAGCTCTTCGGTATCGTTTGTCCAAATCTTACGGTTAGTCATTCTGCAGCACACTCAACGCATACAATCTCGTTTCCATCCACGAATCCCTCGTCTCATTTCCAACTGAGCCGCTACTATACACACACACACACACACACACACACACACATACACACACATAGGCGCGTCTTGGCACGAATATTCCCAGGCTCTCGTGCGCAGAGTAGAGAGCGCCCCTCGGTCTTCGGGGTCGCTTCGCACCCAATGCGCATAGGCGGCGGCGGCGACGCTCGGGGCTTCGAAAAATCCATCATACAGCCTCTCGGTGTTAAACTCATTCTCTCTTTCTTTCTCTCTCCTGACGCGAGTCTTACCTCATTGTTTAGGAACTCGCTACAGCTTGTCTATGTTGCGATAAGCTCGGCTCGCGCGAGCGCATTTTATTCGCGCCGACGCTATAATTTTTTTCTCTCTCTCTCTCTTTCTCACTCGCTCGCTAGAGAACACGTGCGGTCATAAAGCGCAGCCGCGCCGCCGCTTTGCAGTCCTGCGATAGATCGAGAGAGGTAAAGAGAGAGAGAGAGAGATAGAGTAGGCGCCCCCGCCATCTCGAGTCCGATTTGCACGTAGCGCCGACGGGCGCTTTTCGATGTATAAGCTGGCGCTGCATCTGTGCTCCGTGTGCCCCGGCTAAATGTTTATGCTTTTATTGCTCGCTCACGCGTGTTTTTTCCTCCGTGAATAAGTGTAGTGCAGAAAAGAAATATGTATGCCTATGCGCGCATGTCGGGGCCTATGCGGCAGAGTCGAAACGGGAAATAAGTGCGCGCTCGCGAGAGAGAGAGGGAGAGGGAAAGAAAGATCGGTACGGAGCTTTTTCTCTCTCTCTCTCTCTCTCTCTCTCTATCTCTCTCTCTCTCTCTCTCTCTTTCGAATATCAAAGCGTCCGATACACACACATAACACACAAAAGGCTGCCGCAGATATTCGATCCTATTTTGCGCAGGATATTTCTTTTAATGACCGTCCTTAATCGGGGAAAAACAATCTAAATTGCGCGATACACCCCGCGAGGGAATTCTTTTTTTTTCGCTCTATCGGCTGCGGTTATAGGGATCGGGAAAGGAATCTCGCGCTGATAATTTGCATCAGCTCGTTAGTTACGGTTCTTTTGTGGGCTATATAACGAATTGTTTCAATGTCTTGTAATTGCGCATTATTTTTAATGCGCCTTGTACACACGAGAGAGAGAGAGAGAGAGAGAGAGAGAGAGAGAGATTAGCACACTACCGATCGCCAGGGATTATCTCGCGAGATTTGCACACTCTTTCGGTTAAAATACGCACGCGCACGGCGTGAAAGATTCGATTTTATTATGAGTTTTGGCGGCGAGCTTGTGTGCATTGCGCTTTATTTGCACGGCGCCGCGAAATTAAGTTCGATAAATCAGTCGGCGGTCGATGGGGAAATTTTCAATCTACTCTCGTTATCAACTTTGGCTGCGGAATGTTGTTGGGAAATCTGCCTTGGATAAAAGTGTGTAAAATGAACTCGGATAATAAATTCATCCGTCTTGTTAATTCTATAACATTATACTAATCCCCCTGTTAAAAGAGTCTATTTTCTCATGAAAATTCGATGTTATTAACACCAAGCACACAAAGAAAATACTTTTCTAGCATCAAACGAACAAACCGGTTAATAACGATATACTTCATTGCAAATAATATCTCGCGTATTTGAAATACGCCTTGAGACAAATATTCAATATTTTCAAATTCTCTAAAAAAAAAGGGATGATTTGGCTCGATACCAAGAATCACAGATCGTCACTCATTTGCGCGATAACTTTCTTGTCTACGATCACGTTATTCCTTCAAGATAACAAATGATAAATCCGCAGAGTACAATTTAATTTTTTCTCTATATCGATCTCAAAAATGCGAAATCGCTCACTCGCCACCTCTCCGCGCAGCCAGATATTCGTATTGCCTAATTGCACCAGCGCAAAAAGCCGTCAGCAGCTAATACGCGTACGATAAATATTAGCGTTCCGCGAATGGCGCGTTACCGCGGAGAGCATAACGGAAAAGCGGGGCGAGCTAAAAAAAATCGCCGGATGTCGGCGTGGGTCCGTGCGCACCGCGCCGCGATGTTTCGCGCGCGAGAAAAAAGAAATGGTAAGGAATAGAACGAGAGAGAGAAAGAGAAAGAGAGCCTGGCGAGAGGTGATCTCGTTTCTCATCGGCCTTTTCCCCGCGTTCTCGCTTGTAATTCTCTCGAGCTGCATTATATATATACATATATATCCTTCGGCAATTTGCTCTGCATTCCTGCTCTTCCGACGAACTATTGGCGCTCGCGCGCGTTGCTCTATCTCTCTCTCTCGCTTCTTTCTTATTGTGCTTCTATTCTCTCTCTTTCTCCATTTCTTTGCTCTGTGCGCACGCCTTGGGTTTATTTTGCGCGTTCGCCGAGTTCCCGAGGAATGAAAAGGCACGAAATCTATTGAATTTTTCACTCCGAGCCGTGAGATCGCTTGCTGCGCACTCAGCTTGGATTAGAGTGAATTTTGTGCAATAGAAGCGAGAAATCAATTAAATGGAGCATTCATCAGTGGAGATGTTCGCAAACTCAGAGACGCGATTTAACTTTACTTCTTTGACTTTTTTTGAAGTATTACGAAATGAATAATCTTTCTATTCTTTATCCACGAAATAAAATCCAAATTATCTGAATTAGGTACATCGTTGATGTTGAAAATTAGTTATTATTTATTTTGCGTAATAATTGCTAAAAAAAAATTGATGATAGAAGCACATTCGACAAAAAAACGTTCATCTACCTTTATGCATCAATATAATTTTTTCGTTAATAAAGTATTTCATTTTCAGTACCTGCAAGCTCGTAAATTTGTATATAATTTTCTTCGTTAGCAAGTGTCCCCGGATTTAGTGTGTGTGTGTGTCGTGTGTTTACGGGCTAATAAAAAGATGAAATGCGAGCTATATAGTTTTTTTTTCTCCTCGCATTTTTCTGCCACCGAGCAAATAAAAGTCAGATTATGACTATGCGCGACGAGATCGTAAAAGTTTTTGGTAGTCCCTATCTGTCTTCGTATACAAAGATTGTATGACTGCAAAATTTGCATTCTTGATAAAGCTATCGTGCCCGTTAATAAATTTGTCTTTCTAAGGTGAATTCAATTTCAGAACGTTTTGCTCTTTTCTCTTCTGGAATTTAATTAAAGTAAAGTACGAATGCACATATCGGATATATTCGTAGGGATTTATTAAATCATGATAATATTAATTGAAATTAATTTTACTAATTCATATATGATAGAGCTTAATTGTGTTATACAATTATTGCAACATGTACAGATGTTTGCTATTAATGATACATTAAGCATCTGCAATAAACAGCAGATTCGCGGTTTCCTTTTTTATTTTCATCTTTTCCCTGTAATATTCCAGCAATTCAGTTTCATTTAATTCGCTATACAAATTCTTCTTGCTCTTCCTTCTAAGTATTCCGTTATTTCTACATCGCTTTATTTTTACATCAACATCTTACGTCGCGAGCTCAAACTAATTCTAAATAATAAACCTACTATTAACTGGAGTTGGCAAAAATTTACACATCACATCTCTCTGTTAGTCGCAGCAGCGTAAAATTAAATTTACATCCGCAAAAAGAAGTTGGTGGTAAAAAAGGAGGAGGATCCGGTCGAGCCGCGCATCGCATCATTCACCTATACCTCATCCCTCCCCCCCTTTTCCCCTTTTCCCTACTCACTCTTTCTCGTCGAATTAATGCCGCGGCGATTGGACGCTAAATCATGAGTGCACCGCGGTGGCTACCTACTACAGTCGCTGCCGCTTGTATATATATACACACGCTAACCTTAAAACGCGTGTCTGCCAGTCGTCTCTCCTTAAATCTCGACTCCATGCTGTTATATACGCGCGCGTCTTCTTCTCCTCCTCCTCCTCCTCTCTTTCTACCTCTCGTTCCGTGGAGAATAGTGATTTTCTCTCGGAAGCCAAGCAGCAGCAGCAGCAGGAGCTCGTTTAAAAAGTCGCCCTGACACGCGGCTGCTGCAGCCTTCGCTCCCGCTCTTTAAGACGTCTGCCAAGTCCCTTGGTATACTTGAGTTGCTGCTGCTGCCGTTGCCGTTGCTGTGGAGGGTCGAGACTTTGTAAACAGCGCTCAGCCATGAGAGAGAAACGTTTCCTAACCGTTGCCTATAAGCGCATCGTAATACGCGTATATAAGATATATGTATATGGGGTAGTCCAAGTCTCGAGTTATAACTATACTCGACAGACATTCGAAGAGTCTGATGGGGGTTCAGGTTTAGTTTTTGCCGAGTGATTAGAATAAAATATTCCTCGCATCGAGAAAAAATTCTCGTGACGATTTAAAAACAAGTAATATAATATAATTAAACTGTACTTTAATTATTTTAATCATATGTAGCTTCTATAAATTGGCTTTGAAATTTCAGTAATTCGAGTGTACGCTCCATAGACATAACACGACGAGAGGAGCTGATTATCTTTTGCACTCGCATCACATCCGGTCTCTTGCGCAGTTTCTTTTCATTTCTCTATATATTCCGCTCTGCCCGTCTCCGTCAGCTTCTTGTCAAGCGATGTCAACTAATTGCAGGGGACCCAACGTTGCACCGATGCCTATGCCCAACAAAGTCGAGATTGATTTCTCGACGCATTTTCCATAACCTAGACCCCCTTTGCGCGCGATCTTTAATTGCACATCGAGTACAGCGGTAGCTATGTTTGATTTTTCGTCGCACCGAAGACACACGACCAACGCGTTAACGTTAATACGAGACGCGCGAGTTTACGTGGGTAATTCGATAATTTGATTTCCAGCGACGCGTGCATGTGTGTCTCTTCTATTTGCGCTCGCGAGTTTTCGTTTTCTTTCTATTGCGCGCGCTACGCGGAGACTTAATTAACTCGTATACGATATAAGTTAATAGCATTAAGAGCGGCGCTCTTTCTCTGTATCCTTTTTTCGCTGCCGTATGCCTGGGCAACGTTATTAAAATCGTTTTAATGGCACCCTCGATCACGGCAATTACTTTGAAATATATGCACAAGCTTAAAATTTTCCCATCAGTTATTTTCTCTGTTTTTTTTTTTATTCTCTATGTAGATATATTCGCACTAAAATAAGTATCCGAATCAATTATATAGAACAATAAATCTCGCGCGAAACACCATTGAACTTTGTTCCATATTAATAGCTAATTAAACAATTCGCGGTATGACTCGAAAAAGGAAAAAGAAGGTGGAAGATAAGCTTCTCCGATCGTTTGGAAATCGACGTTTTTCACGCCCTTTACAAATGGGATAGCGCGGCGGCAGTGGCGGCGGCTGCCGCGTCGGCAGCCGAGGAGAAAGAGTAAACGCCGAGGACCGGCACACGAGGCGGGAAACTGTAATTAAACCAAGTTTAGCACAAGGAGCTGCTTTGCTTTAATTTTTTTTCCTCTCTCTCTCTCTCGAACGCCTTTGGAAGGCGTATCACATGCTAGAGTAAGAGAGTAAGAGAGTAAGAGAGAGAGAGAGAGAGAGAGGGGAAGAAGGAGAGCAAGGCGCGCGGGGATACCGATCTCGCATCACGACCGTATAGCATGTATGCATGCAGTCGTCAGCTGTGCGCCTTCTCTCAGTGTGTGTGTGTGTGTGTGTTGGCTGCATGGTCACGTGACTGCTGCAGAGAGAGAGAGAGAGAGAGAGCACATCCTTCCTGCACACATTCTTCTCTCTCTCTCTCTCTCTCTCTCGCTTTTTCTCTTTTCTTGTTTTCTCGTCAGGCCGATGCACGCGGATAAGATCGTATAGAGTGGAGGGATTTTTATTTATTTCGTCTCGCTTGTTTTGCGTACGTGGATATGCCCGGGCATCGCGCCTCGACTGTGAATCGATGATCGCGCTTCCTTTTTTTTTGTCGCATCAAGAGGTGTTGTTTGTCGATTGATCGACCGTTTTGGACCGGTAATATTAAAGCAGCAATTGGTGTTATATTTCCGACTTGGAGTGAAATTCTTCTCCGTGATTTTGTAACATGAAGTAGCTGCGCAGGTTTGAGTTAAAGCAAGGAGTAATTATAAGTTTTATTACCTTTGGAATACTTCGATCGATGCAGCTGTATAGTGGTAAATCCACCTGCAAAAAGAAAAGATAAACAATTATTAAATGATTATTATACAGTCGATTAGTCTTTATTAATATTCATAATCGATAATTTATATTAGGATGTACAATTCTAGTTTTGTATTAAGGGGGCGCGGTAGCAACCGCAATGGTGAGTATGCGAGTCAATAGCGTGGACGTAGGAGTGAATTTTGTATATATTTTTAATTTACGTTCTAACCTCGTTCGAATTTTCGTCATTACCATTACATTACTTAATCGATCCAATTTAAAACCCTCAAAATTGTTATAGAATTCCACTCCTTAACTTTCCGAGTGCAGATAATACACTCAAGGTAAACGAACATCGAGTCCTCAATAGCTCAACTCTAATCGATTAAAGCCAAGCTCAGCAATAGCCGCATGTCCTTCGCTCAATTTACCACGTTCCTTCGCATATTCCGCCCTTATCGACCTCTCTCTCTCTCACACACTCTTAGCTCGCAAATATACACGAGCGCGTTGAACGCATCCCCGTCACAGGTCGCATTCCTCGCTGAGCGAAGCCGCTTGCCTGCACCAAAAACACGTTTCTCCTCTATACCCGGCTCTTCGTTCCCTATCGAAATTTCGATAAAGCCCGCTCGCGCGTGTATATATATATATATATACAAGGAACAAGAGCATCCTCACGAGGCGCCTCGCGGTTCTCCTTTGGCCCTTCGCTGATCGCAAGCGCGCGGCTGCTAATTCTTTGCAGCGGCGCAGCCTCGCGTTCTCGACCGATAGCCGCCACTACCGTTGCTGCAGCTGCACTCGCTCTAATAAATATCTGAAATCCTTAATGGATCTGAGCGAGCGAGCCGTGCAACGGTCGGGCAACAATGGCTCCCGTGCGCAAAGATTACTTAAGCCCGTGCACTCGCTCTCTCTCTCTCTCTCTCTCTCTCTCTCTGTCTCTCCGTGTGGTATGGTAGCCTCTGCACGGACAGGAAAAACGAAAAAGCTCTCTTCCTCCGCTCTTCGTATATATAGGATTATCCGTGCCGGTGAGCGCGCAAGACGAACAGCCCCGAGTATCGCATTCATTACGTCTTATCTCGCGCTGCCTCCTTAGCTGCGGCTACCGCTCCTGCCCGACCGACGCCGGAACCCACCTACGGTCTTTTCTACTCCTTCTATCTTCTCTCTCTCTCTCACTCTCTGGGTTTTATGCCTACTATTGCCTTCTGGATTATATGCGAGTATACTATTTACGTCAAGTTTGCGCTCTGGACTTGGCATAGATTTGCGATTTTTTAAAAGATTTTAGTCGTTGTTTTAAACGAGAAAAAGTAGCTGTAAAAGAATATTTTTTAGGATAAAATACAAAACTCGAGAGCATTGGGTTATTGGGGGTAAAAGCTTAGAGTTTAAATCACTTGATATAAAAATGGTCGAAGACAGGAAAAAATCTTTCTATCCCTCAAGATCCTCAACTCAAGAGCCCCGGGCTTATGGTGTAAGAGCTTAAGGTTTAGTTGATCTCGTTCATATAATTGCATTTAAAAAATAGCTGTAAAAGAATATTTTTTTCGAATCGGCAGTCGAGATAAGTCGTACATCCACTCAGACGTTGATTTGGTCTTTAAAATCAATTTCATTTCGATACATTTGAAATTACATGCAGTTCAGTATATATTGAATGAGATTAATGTGAAATCGGTTGAAATCGCAGTAAAATCGCTTGAATTTTGCAATCATTCAAGCATCTTATTTAAGAGTGATCAACCCCTCGGTTCGTGCGATAGTCCAATTTGTGGGTTGTCCTTTTTGACTTCTGAGGATTCTTAACAAGTAATCTAATTCATTGGTATATATAATTATCGTTTGCTATAATTTCAGTAAGTCAAATTAAATTAATGCGTTTTAAATGTTCATTCGCACACTTATTCCATTACTGAGTAGATTGCATATTGCTCAAATTTCATCACAATTAATTTCCTTTCCGAGCCATTGTTTTATATTACAAACATTACAAATATCGACAGGTATAATAAAAAGCTCGATACATTAGATTCCTCCCAGGAAAAAAACGATCGGCGAACTGTAAAAGCCAAAGATCGATATACTGTGCAATTGCTCGGGCTTTGAAATACAGTCGGTTCAAAGTTATAAATTTTGAAAAATCGGTGCATTGGTATATAACGGTGCACATTTGCATGTAAGCATACAAGCGTCTAGCGATAAATTACCTTTAGGCGAATTTAAATTAAACTAAATATTTCATCTTTCATCGCTCGCAACAGATAAATGGTAAATTAACTCATTAGTTTTTTTTTTTTCGTTCGTTGTTGCTGCGCGTTCGAAGCACATATCGTAACTACTCGCACACTCTACACTCGAATGGCGGTATATAGTGTTGCAAAACACAACGGCGGGCGAACTTCCACATCGAGTCTCTCGAGAGGTAGATACATTTTTTCCGATATCGGGGGCAATTAATTCATCCACGTCGATGATCTTTCAAGCCGATCGGAGCACAGCGAACACAAAAAACAGCCAAATACACGCACGCACAATATTTCCAATCGCAATTACGCAAAACATCCGGATTTCACAAAGCCACGCGCGCGTATACTTAATACGTGTGTAAGTACCGGGATACAGGGATACATAGGCGGCGAGCAGCGAGACTTCGTGGGGGATAACAACGATAGGATCTGGAAAATTTATTGCACATTATATTCGAAAAGGTCGATAATCTGCCATCTTTATCCCTCATTCGGTTTATATACGTGTGTGTACACGAGCACCAGAATCTCGCTCTATTGGCGCACACCTGAATTCGCTGCTTCATCGTTGCGCCTATGTATGTATACATATACTGTACGAACACACATGTAACAAGCTAATACTCGCCGACGTCATTCGCCATGAATATTATATCGCGACGTCGCAGAAACGGCATTCTCATGTTATTTTTTTCCCCGATTTCGTGCTCGCTCGAGTTCTCATATGTATAATAACTTACTCCTTTGTTCCTCCTATGCTCTAGTGTTAATCTATTTTTTAGCCGAGTTGATTCGTTATGTTCGGATTATATTTGCTGCGGCCCGTACACAGTGCACGACGTTATCTCAACGAAATTATCGCGAAAGCGGATTTTTTTATATAGCGTTGAGTTTTAATGAGTAAATTATAGCTGAAGTTGCTGATAATGTTTGCATTACGATAGCGTTATATTTTAATAGTCGAGTAATTGTAGGTTTGATTTTAAGAAAAATCGGATCCACGCGGCCTTAAAAGTCATTTTGAAACACACCTTTTTTTTTGAAAAATCTGCAGCGAAATATTTGTTATAATAGAGCGATAATTTTTTAGATCAAGGTTATCAAGTTTAATCATAACAAAATACAACACTTTTAATCAAAGCCGCACTTTTTTTTATTCTACAAGTTCACTTACGTTAATTTTACGTTTTTTCGTCAAGCATAAACTGCTTGCCGATATAATTTCTAAAATTCGTACCGAAAAACTCGCTCGGCGAAGCATCTCCTTTGTCTCTCTCTCTCTCTCTCTCTCTCTCTCTCTCGTGTCCATCGGTCTGTGCGAGCCAACCCCAAGCGATGCAGGCATCAGCTCTCCTCCATTTTTGTTTTTTTCTCTCTTACCCTCTCTTTCCCCCTTTTTACAAGCGTACATTCGGATCGATACCCTTTTTCTGCAAAGACCCATAGTGCATAGATGCAGTATACATACACACACCGCAGGAGGGGCTCAACCCTTTCTCTCTCTCCTTCTTGATTGAATTTGCCTGTATGGCGATTGGAACGCCGGGACGCCGCAGGGGGAGCGTCGTCGACGAATGCGCGCCAGATAACGACAGAGAGAGAGAGAGAGAGAGAGAGAGAGAGTTGCTCTGCTCGTATAATCTTGGACCCTCGTGTGTGTATGTGTATATGCACTTCCCAAGTTACGGACGCGTTGCTTCTGCCGATATGATTACGCGCGGGGAGAATAAAGTTGCTCTCTCCCTCTCTCTCCAGTCGTATAACTCTTATCCTCCGGGACTTTATTCCGCATTTCGAAAATCTTCCTGTTTCCTATATATAGCTTGTTATATCGAAGCTCCCTGGTTATTGCGAGAGGGAATCGTTCAGTTTAGTTTCGATGGAAGTTGCGTACAGTTTATCCGTACGTATACTCCTCGTGCAATCCGGATAAAGAGAGTTTTGAAATTCCGCTTTAGGCTACTATATTCATTAATTATTCAAATTGCTATATATGCATTTTGCATATCATAGTGCGCTAAAGAAAAGGATAATGAAATTATAATTGCAGGTCTCCTTTCATCTCGTTCGATCACGAGCTTCGAATCAATTCACCTCCTAAATAATTATCGTAGATCCCGCGAAGGTAAAAAGAAAAAAAGAAGTAGTCGCGGAACATCTGAAAATTACAATCTCACAGCTATCTCTCGCTATAATAATTATGATTGTGCAAATATTAGTTTTAGAAATACATCTTATATAGCCTCGGTTAATATAGAGGCTCAAATGGACGCGCGGCCGCGGTACACACGGAAAGCGCATAATTATAGGCGCGCAGCAAAGGGTATATCGGATTATAGATCGGTGAATTAAAAGCGATGCAGCATCAGCATCAGGTATACCGCTGCAATCATCAAATCACACACAATAAGCGATCGTTCACAAGCCGCTCGCAATCCAATATACACGCGAACAGACAGTGTTGCGCGATGCCTACCTTCAATCACGGAGCCCGCAGAGGCAGAACGAGAGAGAGAGAGAGAGAGAGAGAGAGAGAGAGAGATAGAGAGCATTGCTCATCCGACAGCCGTGCGGCGCGCACTTCCTTCTGCATCTAATTTTCCCATCCAGCGGCGCTCGCGCGCCTCCTATAATCAAAGAAAATGTCCACCTCGTCGCCCCGTCGAACCAGTTCTCTTTCACAGCCGTATATAATCCATATACGTGCCGAATGCGCCGCGCGGACGCAGAGGAAGACGGAGTACAACGTTCGAGAGCCACTGCGTCTCCGCGCGCAGCGCATACGTACACGTACCATAGCCCGGAGCATGTGTAACAGCAGTTAACCGCATCGCTGTGTATTTATTATTATCGCGGCTCTCTTTCTGTCCGTCTGTCCGAGTGTGGCAGCGAATTTCAGGACGACGACGACGCGGCGAGATAAGAGAAACGCGAGCAGGGGACAGATCTTGCCGACGCAATGGAGGCGGCCGCGCCACAGCGAGAATTGCACCGCGGTGCACGACAAATTGGTCGAGAGGCTGCGGGATGGCAAAGCGGATGGTTTTGCTTGTCTTTATAGCGAGAGAAAAAGGCACACGATTTTTCGCAGTTTTAGGTGCGACGGGAGCAACCCACGACCTCGGCTGCGTAGGACTCGCTGTAGATTTTAGCTGTATAACGAGGTTGACGCGCGATGCGTATCATTTTTCAGCGAAGGAGGAAAAACGTGGGGAATTTTTTCTTTGAGTTGCGTCATTGAAGTACGAATAATCTAGATGTTTACAAAGTGAATTGAATTTTGGTCCTATGTACCTCAATTTCGCATAATGAAAATAGTAGATTTACAATAGCACAGGATTTGTTTTGCGACGTTATTTTCGTATGTTTTTACAATTCATCGAATAAAATTCAACCTTCCGTGAACAAAAAAAAAAAAAAAAAAAAACAAATGTAAAGCCTGCAAAATGTCGCGCGCCCTTATCAAACACTCGCTCGAATACCGCGTACCTACACAGAAGCGCGACAATCTCCTCGTATATACCGCGCGAGCCTGCAAAGCTGTTCAAGCATACTATACACGAGGAGATGCGGCGCGCAGCAAAGGACACGCGACAGATTAGATCTCGAGCGATACTAAAAAAGCATACCTTAGGCCAACGGTTGCAGCACATTAGCTTCTAGGCGCGCGTGTGATGCGTCACACGCCAACCGCAGCGACGCTCAGCTTCTCTTTTACGAGTCTCTCGCATTGTGCAGTGCGCGCTCGGAATTCTTCGGACGTGTTTCTCTTCTTCTTTTTTTTTTTCGTTTTACCGACTTAGTTCCTTGATACTTTGATGGTTTATTATTTACGCACACATTACGTATTTATTATAGTAGGAAATTTACCCTCTACGCAACGCATATATATATACACAGCTATACCGCGAGAGTTGAATTGATTTTACGTGTATTAGGGCAGAAAAGAGAGGAGGTGTACAATCGTTGATTTCTACTGATTTACGCAATTATTCGCGGCCGCGGCGGCGCGCGTCGGGAATTTACATAATTTGTGCCTACTTACTTTCGTGTAAAGTAGTAATAGCTTTATGTTAGGCGAGTGCACAGCCCGGGAGCCGTAAGCGCTTGCGTATATACTTTATGCCGAGCCTAATGGAAAAGACAATGAAGTGGCCGTTACGCCTGTCCTCTCCGTCTTTCTCTCTCTCTCTCCCTCGTTGCAGGTAAATCCTAGAGAGCATGTATGTAGCAGAGAGTGAGTAACGCGGCGGCTTTTACTGCGTATTGTTCGCGAGAAGCTTAACGATGCTTTTCATGCACTCTATACCGCGCGGGCTGCACTCGACTTGTCAATGAACGTATAAAATCTCACGACGAGGCTCTTTCTCTCTCCCTTATATGTATCTTATGCAGCAGAATTTCGGTGATTAATTTTAAATTCTAGATCGGTCGCGAGTTCAACGTTAAATGTGTCGTGTGGATCGAACAAAGAGTTCGTTCCAATTTCGCTTTCAATGAGACTATACAGGGTTTCAGCGGCGATCCCCGACAAGTGCAGCGGATCGACACACAAACACACACTGCAGTTTCGATCCGAGTTCCATTGTGACTCATTTCCATTGGCCTATACAAATTATAAAGTCTCCCGTCGTATAGCCCGTCGCGAGCTTATATATACCTAGATATGCGAAGCAATTTCAATGGCCCGTGTGCGAGGCCTATAAACGTCGCGGCGCCGAGCCGAGCGACGTAAATTCGCCATTATGAAATCGTGTGGTGCTCTCTCCGCGTTGTATAGCCGCCGCGGCTATATATTATATATGCATGCATGCGGATCCCGAGCTGAGAGAGGAACATCTAATAGCAATCGCAATCGATGAAATATAGACGTTTCCCAGATCATATGCCATATTTATCGCTAAAATCAATGTTATACGTACCGTTTATAGATTCGATAAATCTCATTAATGCCCCCTCCCCCCCTTCTTTTATTTTCCCCCTGTATTTATAATTCTTGTTGTATCCTTATAGCACGAATCATTTACATTGCATTTCCAAAGATTGTTTGACATGTTTCCGCGACTGCTTCGTAGCATCGGCAATGCTCGAAAACCCGAAATATTCTCATCGACGGATAATCGGATCGGAATAAATTCCGTCAGTCATCGCGTTCGCACGTATAACAACATAAAGAAGCAGCAGCAGCAGCAGCAGCAGCGGCGGCGGCAGCGTTTCTTTACGATAATAGTCGGCGTAGGCATAAGAGTTGTGTCCGTGGCGGATTTTACGATAGATTCACATATATGAGCCTCGGATCGCAGATCGAGGGCCGATTGCGACGCGCGCCGCATTAGAATGTATATAGCCGCCGCGCGCGTATGTATATACGTGTAAGTCGGCGGAGGGATTTCCCACGACTTGACATCCGCGCGCGGTCGCAGCCCGGCGTCATATATAGCGCGGCCGATCCTCGCGACATCGTGACCTGGGAGCCAGACGCGCGCGTATATGATTCTCGCGGCTGATTTTTCACCGCGCGTATTTTCTCTCCTTTATTCGACTGCTCGCCGGCGTTTTACGAGGACGCGCCGCGCTGATTCATCGGTAGCTGGGGATCTTCGGCTGGGAATCCGATACGTTTTTCGTTTGGATTGTAGCTTTTTTTTTGGTAGTTCAAGTAATTAATTGGATTGGATTTTAGTTCGGTACTACTGGATGCTTCATTGTATCGCGAGCGTAATCGAGAATTAAGCGATTTGCTCCAGCTTGCCGGAATAATCGCATTATATTTCCGCGAGATTTTCTAAAAATCGTACTGCAACGATAAATTCTAATTCAAATTACAGGTGATTTTTAACGATCACGGGGCTATACACGCGAAAAATCTCGTAAGCCACTAGGTATATACTTAGCGAAGCGCGTATCTCTTGGGGCAGCCACGATCGTATATGCAAACGCACGTATAACAATGGGTCGAGCATAGCAACGTGTGCGGTTCTCGCCGGTGCATTTATTAATAAGATAATTATGTCCCGCGATATTAATGTGCCTGCGCGCGCCTCGCACTTCTGATAAAGCATCGATTCATTAATAACTCGGCAAGTATTATAAGCGCTACACGTGCATTTTCCATGATTGTTTGCCGGTATATATATAAAAAAAACATTGCATTTGTATTATAATGTGTATACCACCGAAATAAATCAAAGTACCACTTGGGGCTGCATTCAGTCTTCCTCTTTGTGCGCGCGTTACGTCACACACGTGTAAGATACGTATACGCGGTCCAGACTATACGAGAGATATTCTTAATTATGAAATCACGGATTCCAGGCGGCCGCGAGAGTATATATGCACTGGCAAGACAAAAGCTACCCGCGAGCGACACGCAGATCCCTCTCTCTCTCTCTCTCTCTCTCTCTCGCTCTCGTGGTAAGGCTTTAGCACTGGGTAATGAATCGCCGATTGATAAGGCAAACTCGGCGGTGGCGTAGGTATATATAGTAAGTGTGCGCGCGCGCGAGCTTCTCGATCTTCTGGAATCTCGGCGAGCGATTCCCACACACACGGGCCCGCGCGTCCGCCTATCTAGATTCTGCGTACTATAATTTCGCTTGTCTGCTTTGCTTAAGCGCATGGCCGAACGAGGATTAAGTTGCGGGAATCGATGAAAATCCCAATAATTCTGTTTGATTTATCTTTATTTTTTTTTTATTTTCACTCAGCTGCGGCCTCGCTCGGGATAGATTTCGTTTTGTTATAAATTATCGCGTTTGCTCGCCATCATATTAGTAATGACGGATCCAAAAATTGCTTACTCATTTTTATTTTTAAGAATAAGCCAATAAGTAAACGATCGAACAAGAGTTGACCCGCCATAATCCCATCCAATTAAAAATCCAATAACCCAAATCGATCTCCCCATCAAGTTTCACATCGTCAAATGGAAAAACTTCGCTACCGCTGTAACCTAAAGTCCAAAAGCAACAGCACCTAACGCTTAATACGTAAGCGCAGGCTTATAGCCGTTGGAAGGCGAGTCGCTGCACTCGTCGGCATGCAGTCCCCCACAGCCACACATAGCCACACACAACCACAGACAGACAGACAGACACACACGTGGATTTTGGTCGGAGTCTGCTGGCATGTGCAAGTACTCGGGCGCGCGCGCGAATGCATCCTCGAAATTTCCCACGGCTCGTCTCCTGTACGGTCTGCGCGCCCCCAGCTCTCACTCTCCTGCATATCGTATACATATACGCGGCGGAGCGGCGGAAAAAGCGAGAGTTAACGACGCTATACTTATATGCGCGCCGCAGAGAGTGAGAGTGAGAGAGAGAGAGAGAGAGAGAGAGAGAGAGAGTGCAGCTTGTGTCCGCGCACTGCAGTCCCTCTAATGCAAGAGAGTAAAAGTATGTACACTAAGAGGAGGAGAAGAAGGAGGAGGAGGAGGGAAAGAGGTCGCGGGGATCGATCTGCTTTCTCGATGGGATTGGGATGTGTGAGCTGGCGAGCGAGTTTAGAGCTGTTCTCTCTCTCTCTCTCTCTTACTCTCTCACTCTCTCACTCTTACTCTTACGGCGTGTCTGTTGCGTAACCCCGCGAAATTCTCCCATACGATGCGATTCCTTTGAGTCTTGTAGCAGCGTATTCTCGTACAGTTCAGGCTTGTGTATACCTGTGTCTGTGTCTGCTGCGGTGTATGTGTGTGTGTGTGTGTGTGTGTGTATCTCGCGCGTTCTTGTTAAGACACTTTGCCGTAACCTAGTTTTTTGAGGCTTCCTTTGTTTCGAGCGAGATGGCCTCAAGGGTGTTTACGCTTGTTTTACATTACGTTACCAGACGCACGCATTGAATTTGCTTCGTCCGCTGTTGTGGATATATATATATATATATATACGAATCCAAGCTGGATTGTCGGTTATTGGACGCGTTTGCATTGTCGGGAGAATACTGTGCGTGTTTCTCGACCTTATACCGTATACCTAGACGATTTTCTCATAGACTTGCGGGCTTAGCGCGCGAACCATTCGATACGCTTCGTGTGTAATTGCTGAGGCGCGAGATTAACACGTGAGTCTGATGCCGTTTTTCCCTTGTAACAGAGATTCTTCCTATATCGACTTACCCTCATATATTTTATGCAAATTTCGACACTAATGGACTTTCATTATTTTTATATACGAATCGTAATAACGATTATTACAGTCGCTTCCTCAGAAAGGAAATATTATATAGGTGAGAAATTTTTTTTTTTTTCAAAAATTGCTTAAAAAGATTTTTTTAAATTTTGTGTGTGTGCGCGAGTGTGTGTATATATATATACCTATGTATCTCGAGAACGCATGTATAGATCTCAAAGTATAAATATTTGTTTTACTCGTTTTTTTTGTCTCATGAAGCCGGAAAAATAAATTTTAAGATTTATTCTCCTTTGTTTTATTTGAGAAAATTACATTTTGATTTTTAGTTTTTTAACTTTTTTGTTAAGGGAAGTTTAATGTTTAATAAACTTATAATATGCGTTAAAGAAAAACATTAATTACCTACAAATTGAAGTATTATTTTTTCAAATTGTTTGCGTCGTTCTTTTGTTATCTCGAAAAAGTCATTTTTTGAAAATATGGTTATAACTTTAGAATTTCTTTATTAATCATTATGAAATTTTACTCAATTTTATAGATTATTGTTAGTATGAATCTGTTATATTTTCAGGAAGTAATATTTTATATTTTTTGAGAAATTAACAAAATTATGAAAAAAATTGGTTATCTATCAGATTTGATAACAGATGTAAAACTGCTCAAATTTTTTTAAAGTTTTATATATAAATAGTATTTTTGCTCCTTGAGAGCTTTATTTTTTAGATACATTTGGTTAATAAGTTTTACAGATATTTCAATAATGATTTGATGGAAATTAATGTTTAATATCTCATTTTATTTGTATTTTTAAATACTTTTAAAATATAATTTATAGAATTATAATTTTTAAATATTTGGTGAATGAATTTGTTTAAAAAAAAAATTTCTAAATTTCTTATATAATTTTTGAAATATTTTTAAATAGTTAAATTACTTACTTTATTTATAAATTATATAATAAACGTGTATTAGAACAAAACATTAAAATAGAGGAAGTTAAGTGCCAATGAATTGACAGCAATTTTTAATTAAAACTGTCAATGCACACTCTTAAGTTAGATACTGCCAAATACGTCAACATGCATCGATTACATCCACATTATTAAATTCCAATTTTGATACAATTGAAATTATAAAACTGAAATGATTACCCAATCGTTTTATGCAGTTATAGTAATCCAAAACCGAAGCGAGCGAAATATCCAATATTGTTTCTTAATCAATTGTCAGATTTGAATTAATATGAAATTTAGCTGCTGCGGCTTCCAAGCGTTTCTGTTTATATATAAATATTCCGGAACGCTTTCTATACCGATTTCTCATCGATGCATACGTAAAACGACTGCATAAGAGGCATACCGCGCTATATGTTTCAGATTATTCGCATTAATTCAATTGGCATCCCACATATATTTATGGTGGGCCGGGCAATTAATCGATCCAGCTCGACTATAATAGTTAAATAAGAATTACTTATGTCCGTTGGGCAACGTAATTTACGTGTAAACTGTGATGAATGTAGACTTTAAATGTTGGAAAACTAACTATTATATCTTACATAGTGCCGACGTAAATTGTCTAACTTTGGATTGATATAACGTGTCATTATTTGCGATCGGGACTAACGAATAATTCTATAATTCCGAGATTAATTCGGATTAGATATTTAATTATTTTGAAAGTTTCAATTTATATTCCAGGGATCAACGGAGGTATACACTGCGGTTATACCGAGTAATACTGCGAAGTGTCTTTGCAAGGTGTTCGTCTGATCTCTTTGACGTTGGCTTTCCATTTACAATAATCGATATCTCGAAGTGAATTTTTCTTCTCCACATACGAGCTTCTCCATTAAATTCTCAGAAGAGACGGTATTTGCTCGTGCGGTTTCTGCCTCTCTCTGTGGTCGAATTAAGTTCTCTTGTCACATATGACATGTGGTATACTGATCGCTGCAACGTATATCCCTATATAATATACATTACAGCTTTGCGATCGAAGTGGTTGTTTTTTTTTTCTTCTCTTTTTTTTGCGATTCTAAAATTAAGGCTTACTGTAACAAATCTCTCGAGAGCCGTAACTGAAGTAGTGGAAAAATTCCGATCTTTTTTTTCTTTACGGATAGTCCGTTATGCGTACACTGAATTATATGTGCGATAGCTTTGAGAATATTGATTTCTTAAATGCGAATCTAAAAAGTAAATTAGATTTCAATGTTTCGTATCAGGAATCGAGAAACGATAGACTCGACATGTGCGGTTACGCAGATGCTGTTTGACGCTTAAAGATTTTTATTACAGTATCTCTCTAAAAAAAAGATTCTAAGAATAAGTATATATATATATATATATATATGTAAAATTGCAAATTAGAAAGAAAGAAAATTGTAATATTCGTATATATTATGAATCGCTTGTAGTAGCAATAGCCAGCAGACGCTCGCGCAGAAAGCGCGAAAAATAATTCTGTGTAACGCGTCTGGAGAAACGGAATCGAATGCCTGTAATATATGAAATCTTTCCATTTAAATATCCTGTCGATTTCAGTTATCGATATTACAAGGAAAATTGCCCATACGAATACGTATAGTGGTGGCTCTGCGATCGGAAACGTTTTCTCCGTTTGCGGTCAAGGCGAATTACCGATCCCATAAGCTCGGTGCAGTTCATCGCATAGGTATACATATCTATACCATTTGGCCAGGCTGCAGCCGCGGTCCGCGCGAGATTTGCGGTCACTCGACAGCTTGGCACGTTCCGTATTGGAGCCACTATACAGTGAACAACACCCTCCCGAGAGTTGCTGCTGCTGTCTTGTGGTTTCTGTTTACACCTATTTTGTACCTCTTGCACTTTTTTTCATTTCCCTTAGGCTGCCCGAGTATACACGCACAGATATACACAGCTTGTGTGCACACAAAGGTTGTGCATGCCAGACAAAATGTAGAAGTAATCCGTTTGCTCGTGTATATGCCTGCATATCGAGAGTCGAGGATTTTTCACGAAGTAGTAAAACTTTAATGAAGAATAGCGCTGGCTATATTCTATAGCTATATCTTCTATAGCTGTGTGTGTAATATTCACTTTCGCGTTACGAGGTATATAGATTGATAAATACGAATGTCTAGACAATTTGCCTCGTATATAAACTCCCGATTGATTTCATAGTTCACGGCTATTATGGCAAAACTTTTTGCGAGATCACAGACGATTCAAGACTCCATACACCATACAAATGCGAAAGTATTAAAAATCCAAACACAGCATCAAGACACCGTGGCGCTCGGGTTCAAGATTTAAACCCTCGGCCGATAAAGGAACTCCTATTCCATCCGTCGGGCGCAACATTCCAAACAAAAAGACAGCAAACAGCTGCGAAGAAGGAAGATAAAGTAGATGTTGGGGATGAAAACAATGCTTTCGTCGCCCGATATTGCTCTCTCTCTCTCTCTCTCTCTCTCTCTCTCTCTCTCTCTCTCTCTCTCTCATTCTCTCTGCTTGTCTCCTTCTCTCACGCGCACCGCGGACTGCACGCATACTTATTTTTCCTCGCAGCTCGTTGCGCGCGCCCCGCGTCGATATTAGCATTGCACGTGGGCGCACTCGGCTCCGCCAGCTCGTAACACACACGCGCGCACAATGGGCCGCGGCTAAACTCTTTCTTATCCTCCTGCAGGACCGCGAGAGCGAGAGAGAGAGAGAGAGAGAGAGAGAGAGAGAGAGAGACCACGTGCGTGTATCTCCTCTAGAGGTGCAGGAATAGTCGCGCGAGTAAAATACGCACTGGGAGCCTCGCGCGTAAACTTGCCAGAGAAGGCGAAACTGCTATTTACGAGGCTCGCCAAGCGATTTACTCTGCAGCCGCGGCGCCTTCTCTCTCTCTCTCTCTCTCTCTTCCTCTCTCATTGTGGTATATGTGTATAGCCGCGCGAGAGGGGAGAGAAGAAGGCATATATATCTGTCGGGGGATTAGTACGTTTTCCTCGTATAAGCGCGCTATTGACTTTAAATGCACGATAGAGCCGTGGCGATAAAGACTGTGTATAGACTCGCTGAGAGACACCTTTCGATAGCCTGCTGTCTTTTACACACACACACACACACACACACACACATACATATATATATACGTTTAGCGCTGCTTTACGACTCGGTGAGAGCTGCTGGCTTTTCGTATATAAATAAAACCTCCCCTTCGCGAGACCAGCCACAAAAAACAATACCTGCAGGCAGCAGCAGCAGCGGAATCAAAGTCGAGTCCTTGGTAACGCAATCTTCCACAAAGTTAGAATGAAATTTCAGCTGGCGACTAAGACTGTGCAAGTCCCCCATTGTATACCCAAGAGTAGTCCAGCGTGCATCCTTCGAGTCCATCTCCCGCAAGCGCCACCGTTGGCAGTCTACAGATAAATGATAAGAGCGCGGGTGTACAGCATCCGAGCGCGTATACCGGTGGAGCAGCTTCAACCGCGGCATATCGTTAGTTACAGCGCGGGACGCGATTAATTATAAAAGCTCGGGCGCAAGGCTCATTATACACGCATATCCCGCGGATTATTAGCCGCATCCGTCGTTTGATTAAGGTAGAGCTTCCGGTCCTGTTCTATAGGAATAGCCCCCGAGCCGACCTCATGCTGCTGCTGTTGCTGTCTCGCGGAACAAAGCTGCTTTTCCGCGGGGCCGCTGGACAGCGATGGATGCTGTACTATTCTCGACTCTCTTGTGTGTGTATTATATGGATCTCTGAAAGAATGATTTTTTTTGTCAGAGCGCTACGGAAAGTAGATTTTCTTTTATTTTCACAAAGTGTCGAACAAGTGGTAATAATTTGAATTTTCAATGAGTGTGGATATATCGATGATTAGAATGCAGCGCTTAAATTGACGAACGAGCATAGGAAGAGCGCAGTTGGAACGCTGAAAGCCACTGCAACTCAATTACTCCGCGTGCATTCACGTATTCACGAGCTACAGCGCGCCATTCATAATCGTCGAGTTATATAACGCATTGGAATAAAAAGAAATGGGGTATATCGTATATAAAGTGTATCCGCTCATGCGATTTATAACACTTATTTCCCCTCCATCGCGGTTGCTTCTGTATAAAAGTAGAGACACACGAGAGACAAAGACAGAGAGAGAGAGAGAGAGAGAGAGAGAGAGTGTGCATGTGTGTATTATAAAAGCCAAAGGGTCCACGCGATGCTATTTTCTGCACATTGGATCATTGACAGCTCTCGAGTGAATCTGCGCGTGTATATCCAGCAGCAAAAAGTAGCCGCGCGGATGATAATGATTCATCCGCGTGTCGAGTGAAAGAGCTGCAGCTCGGTGCTGGCGCTGTTTTCAACTTCTTACGAAAGTCCTTGCGCGGCGCGTGTCAGTCAGCTGCTGTGCTCCTGCTGCTGCTGCTACTGCAGCGTGAGAATCGCCTGTGAACTTTTTTCTATAGCGAATGTATATACGTTGGACGTGCTATAAAGCCGAGCGATTGACCCACTGTTGTATATACGGATCGGAGATTGACAGCGATCGACCAAGAAGGAGCGTTGAAAGAGCTTGATGAAGACGATGACTGCATGGGGTCATGTGCGATTCGCGGTGGTTTTTTTTTCTACATAGTTGCAGGGGAAAGGCGATACACTTCTTGGTGGATGAATGAAAGGAACTGGTTCAAAAGAGCGTTCGCTACTTTCACGCGTTTGTGCTATGCAGGTTATTCAAAACAAAGTGTAGCCGATGGTAGCAAAAGAAAATCCAAAAGCCGCGGAGATAATGCGAATCAAAGCGAGCGCCGCCGCGTCTGTCCACGTCCCGCAGCCTTTTGTTTCATCCGGCTAAAAAGTAACTACTGCGCATTACTTATATACGCGCCGCGGGCAGCAATTATACCGCGAAGAAACACGCGTATGCTGCAAGAACAAAAAAAAAAGCGCGCGTACAGATACGTTGGCTACTTTGGACGCTCTTCTTCGAGTGGTTGAGAGAGAAAAACGAAAAAAAAAAATCCGTTTCCGGAATTCATCGCCGCGGCCCGCTCAGCAGCATCGAGATCGATAAGCCCGATAAAGCCGCAGCAGCAACAGCAACAGCCGCGTATATGTACGAGAGTCTAATAAAACAGCCTTTTCATACCTGTCTGACCTAGCAGCTCTGGAGCTGTGAGTCATATAGTTGGTCCGGTGGGACTGTCCAGAGACGTCGTCGTATATACGTATATATAAATGCCGTAGGGAGAGACTGAGAGAGTATGAAAAAAGACCGCGCGTATAAGAGGAAAGAAACAAATGAAGGATATGTACACCGCGCAGAAGAGCGAGAGAGAGAGAGAGAGAGAGAGAGAGAGAGAGAGAGAGAGTGTAGCGCAGCCGACATACATACGTCGGAATGCAGTTATATTGCAGCAGTGGGCCCCCGCTTAATTCCCGTGCGCCCAGTTATATAGTCCTGCAACTCCTCCCCGTCAGCCGCTGCTCATCCACCGACTACTTCTCTTGCTACTGCACCAGCTCCTCTTGCAGCCTTTCGCTCTTTATTCTTTTATTAACGTCTGGACGAGAAATTAGATGCGCGGAGTAGCCTCGCGTCGACGCGGCTCGCGAGCTCTGACAAATCGCTCGAGCGTCCGGTTGCAATTATATTGCCACCGCGACGTTTCTTTGACATTTCCTCGGGGCGAATGTGCCATAACGAGACTTTTGTCGGACGCAATTAGCCGAGGACTTTAATGCGCTTTCCTTGTACTTTTCAATATATTTAGTTACGCGGATCGTTCGGCGAGATATGGTATAGGTGGCGCGAACTGTAATCTTATATATTCCAAGGTATTTGGAGAATTGAGCGAGTGAAAATTTTAAAAAGACAGTACAAATTATTCAAGATCGATTGATTTCCGTGTGCAAAAGTGCGCAATTAATTCTATCGTAATTTAACGAATGAAAAGCTTATCAGAAGCGAGCGCTGCATAAAACCACTGGGTTTGCGGATTTTTCTCGACTCGATTCTTTTATCCTGTGTAACGTTACGCGTTCGGCTCCACAAATTAATTGTTGATTTATCGCACGATCATTTTTATCGAGTGCACCCGTAGCTTTAACTGCATTCCGCGCGCGCACACTCAAAATTACCATAAATTATGCACGCTAGTCAGCTGTAAACATTTGTTCAGCTTAGATAATCCTATTACCAGATGAAAAGGTAGGTGCCGCGTTACCAAGTGTGTATTATAGCCGAACAATAATCAATATTGACAATCGCTACGAAAATCCACGAAAAGACCGTATTTTCCCATCTCCACGAGCCGAGCCGCGAGCTGGTAATTGCAGACGCAACATCTTCGGAGAACTTGCAATTATCGAGGCTGAATTTTTTGACTGTCACCTGGATATAGGTAGAAACTTTCAATATCCGTGGTATAATACGATTTCCTTCGACGCAATAATCCTTGCACTCCCTCGTTATTACCGATTAGCGCTAATTAGCAGGCGGCGCGGAGCTATGCTCGTTACAAAGGCGAACGCGAACGATTTCCGAAGAGCCTTTTTCGCCGCGATTGTCTTTATTGGCAATCGCGCTCGCGTCTCGGACTCGTTAGGAAAACCGAGATGTATAAAATGTATAGGAGTAGTTGGCAAGCGAGGCATAAATCAAAAGACTACAGTAGTTTAGTATACTATCTTTCCGTTGCCCGCTTTTCTCGTTCGCTTATTGGTGCGCCTGACGTTGTACCCGAGACACTGATACTTTAAGGCGTATAGTGTTCGATATGCGGGTATATATACGTTGGAAGTATTCAGGCGCGGCGTCCAGCTTAAATAGCTAATATGTATTGTAGTTGATTACAAATCAAATGCACCACTTATTTGACTACAAAAATTATACGTTGAATGATGTTTATTTTTAGATCATACGCAGGATAGCAAAGCGACGTGGATGATAGATCGGCGCGAGACTAAGTAACGGTTGCGAATCGCGTTCGTCCACATTTTTTATCAACAAGTTGCACTTGATATTATAGCATTATTATAAAAAATTTAATTCAACATCATCGGCTATTTTTCTCGAGTTTCGCGTGGCAAAAAGCCAATTTAAACGTAAATAAGTAAGTAGTCTGGAAATATTTGTCGAATAAAATGTCTAGAAAATTTCATCGTACAATTCCTCAAGCCCATTGCCACGTCACGTATATGTATACATTTAGTCGAAATTGCATTAGCTATTGGACATAACTGTTTCAGTCCCAACAATGTTTTTATAGTGTGGCCGCAGCAGTCGAGGTATACGCAGCAGTGGGTATAAAGAAAAACGCTTTTTTCCTCTCTTTCAATTTCTAAGTAGGATGTTGCGCGAATAGGCCGCGCACGTAAAACTGTACATATAACGAGTGCGTAATTCCTTTACGGTGGACGAGAGAGATAGTTAAAATTTTATGGCGTCGAAGTTTCAGTAATCCAGAAATGTGTAAAATTTATGCGGTGATGCGTGTAACGCTATATGGGCCGACTAGTTAACAACACAACCGGCAATTTACCTCGTACACTTTAACGATAATTTCTTTTTTATTAGAGGAGCTGCAGCTCATCGTAGAAAATATAGTTAAAGTTTGCGCGCGCTGAATCTTTTTCGCCTCGCGTTTTATGCTAATTAAAGTTAACCGTATATATACAGCATAGTTTCCCCCGTACAAGATACATCTCGGATACAAATCATCCTATATAATCAATGTAATTTGTCGCTCAACAAAGTTTCTAAAGCCATCAACGCGCGTCTCGAATTGCTTATTCCACTCGAATCGGCCGAACATTGCACAAGAAAAAGAGGATATAGATTCCGATGCTTATCGGCAGTTGGACAAGAAAAAAGTGACGGAAACGCCGAGCAAATTGTAAGCTTGCGGCGGACGAAATCACAAAAAAACAAAATCCATGCGATATACGAATACTTCGGATGGTCGCGGCGGAGCTGAATAATAACGGCAATTACGCACCTCTAACAAATGTACCGACGCGAACGCGAACGGAAGAAAAAAGAAAGATCTCGCCACTGCGTCGATGGAACGCGCATACGACACATCGATCGATGCATCTTTCTCTCTCTCTCTCTCTCGATCGTTAAGATTGTCAAACTCGATATGGGCTCACACTCGGCGCGAACTGCATCCAATATCATCGGCGCGCCGCCTCCTCCTCGGCCGATAAACAGCACGAGCTCGCAAAAGCAGACGCGCGGCCCCGCGAGGCTGTAATTTCATCGGTAGCGCGGCGCGTAGTCCCCATCAACGCTCTACGTTTAAAGAGCGAAACATCAAGAGCCACTCAGCGCGTGTATGTCAATCTGAATTTAGCAAAAATCACGTCTGCCCGATTCGCCGTTACGATCGTTAAGAGTCTCCGTGGGATATATCGTTGCAGAGTATCGGTAGAGGAACGTACTTTTTAACGGCCCGATCATGAAATATGCGATGTCTTACTAGTATCGGACATTATCTACTTGCCTCGACGGATGATTCGCGCCTGGGTTATATACTCGATGCGCGCGCCCGCCGTAAACGCGCCAATTACTTCTTATGATACGTACTTTTACCCGACACGCACTAAACATTCCGCCGCAACGATAGAAAATGTCAGAGGAATATTCTTATTTGCAGTAAAACTTTTCTACCGGTCCTCTTATGGATCGGTAAATGTACACTTGCCAAGAATGCAGATTGGTTGTGCGCGATTAAGTTATACTAGTTTGCGACACTTTTTTTTTAATAGCATTGTAAACGTCTTGCAGTTGTATAATCTTAAAAATTACTCAACTTAAGTATAACACACTTGGATCCCATTTAATAACTATATATATTACTATATAATAATTTTTAAGAGTATTAAATCGGACTAATGTGTTTATTTAATATATGAAAGTATTTTTTAAACCTGCTCCTTACCAAATAAAAACATCAACCGCGGTCGCGCGCAGAAATTCTAAGGCTTATCTCGATCTACGAAAAACGGGCTCTGGATAAACAATCATCTCGCACCGAATGTTTCATTCCGTTGTCGCGAGCCCCATTACATTGTCCTGGAATAGGCATTTAATCGATACGCGGCCACGTTGACATTTTTATCAGCTACGGATCTATCCCGATGATTCTTGCGCGGCAGCCACTATACGGCAAGAAGTATATCTGCACGCCCGAGGATAAGAATAAGCCCAACTAGAGGTACAATACGTACAACCTATATAAGTATGTTTGTGTCCGCGCGAGGAAGAGAGACGGAAAGATATGGAAATGGCTATGGAAGGAGAGAAGCTTTCGAAGAATAGTGTTCATAAGAGATAAAATGATGCGTTCGTTGTCGCAAATTTCAATATTTCAGAAACATTACAGAAACAGGATAAAAATAGCGAATTGGTCCAAACTGCAATGACATCCTTTTGGTACGGTCTGTCGAAAATGCATCGCGCATCTCTCCGGGATTGTCCGCAGCGAAATCGCATAGAAGACGCATATATTTTCAATCACAATCGATGCATCATATGGCGGCGACACAAATTTATGATATATATAGGAACGTTAGTTTACAGGCCTAGCAGTGCGCGCGCGCAACTGAACTTTTACCAGAGATAAGGCTAAGAGGTGCTGTGTGCGCCAGCTCTCGCACATGGAAGTATATATATATATATAAAAGAGGAAGAGATGAGGGTCAACGCCGCGACGGAATTTAGCTCGCGCTTTTCAAAAGCGACTCTATAAAGCTAAACGGGGTTTCTCTTTATCTCGATGCGGCTATATGGAAGGCTTGTCTCTCTCTCTCTCTCTCTATTTCTCTCTCTTTGGCTCGCGCGAACTACAGATTCGGATCGATAAAGCGCCGGGAGAGACAGAGAAGAAGAAGGTGGAGAGTCTCGTTACGTATAGCCGCGAGTTCCTCAACCGGTCTGTCCTCTTTCTTGCCTTGACGACGTCGCCGGCCGACGCCTCTCTCCCTCACGCTCTCTCTCTCTCTCTCTCTCTCTCTCTCTCTGTCTCCAATTGCTCGATTTTCCTCCGTTTCCCCAACTCACATGCACACACACACACACATACAGAGGATCTCTGTAGACTCGCACCTCAGTGAATTTTTAGATTGGAAGGAGAGGCGCGCGCACTTGCGCTGCACTCGCACTTGCGCCGGGCTTGACGTTAATTGGACAATGGCCGTATTAGGCGCTCGTGGCGCCTCGTTATCATTCCACCCGCCTTCTTGTTCGCGAGGAACCGAGGATATTACCTCGGGGGTACCCTGGTATAGAGAAATTGTAATTTCAACCGAGAGCCGAGCAGCGCCAACTCGACGTGTATAAGGCCGAGAGAAGCAGAGATCGCGATCGCGCCGCAGCTCGACGATCCATGCACTCCGCAGCGATAAGTAGTAGGTGCCCGAGTGTGTCTGTGTGTGTGTGGCTGTGTGAATTTATCGGGGACGATCGCCGCGTTTGAAGGGAGAGGCCCCGTGTGCACCCGACGACGGATTGTTAGTGCGTCTAGTTCGCGGCGGAGGCTGTCTATGTCTGACTATGCGCGGGTCGTTAAAGTCAGGCCTGTGGGCCGCCACCGCCGCCGCTTCGAGCAGCGCAACGTTCGCCCCACACTTTTGGATTTGCGAAATTTCGATGCATGTATGCGCTTTTGCTCTATATATATTTCGAAATCAACGACAGCTAGTAGATTGATTTTATCTGGAAGCCAATAGCTCTCTAGCTTGGATGTTTTTCTTATTTTGGTTCTCAACAAGTTTGGAAAAGTACGTAGCCTATGTTCAGGTTGAAAGATCAAAGATATTTCAATAAGTAAACAATAAATCAATATAGTGAGCAGTATGCATGAATAGCTTCATTGAAAGGGATACTAGCGCTGAGTTTACCACGATAACCCTATCGTATAATAAACGCCCAAACGCTCTCATATATCGTTGAAAAATCCATGTCGGCGACACTGTATCCGATGACACATCAGGGATATAACTTGGAGCGCATCGATATGATTTTCCAGGGCCGATTGCGATCTTTCCGAATCAAGAAGTCAAAATCGGCGAGAGCGAGAGAAGCGAGGCACGCAGTAAATAGACGGGGAAGAGGAGGCAAGAAGAAGAAGAAGAAGAAGCCATTGCCAGCTCCGCCCATGTAGACGACTGTCTACCGAAGAAGCTCGTACAAGAGAGAAAGAGAGAAAGAGAGAGAAAGAGTGAGTTACGGCTCTTACCGGTGAATTATAACGCGTATAACGCATACCGACTCCTCACTGGACTCTCTCGAACCCACATATATATACATGTATACACATACTCGCAGCAATCGCGCAGCCAGGCCGTATAACGCGCCTCGAGGTGCGGTTAACGCTCGCGCGTACGCCGTGACGAAACTGTCAAGCGGCCTTTTGTTGCCTTCCTTCTCTCTGTACACTCGGCACTTCTTTACTTCGACCCACCTATATAAGATCCGCTCGTGTGCCACTGATGCTGCGCGCGCTCGATCCACAAGGCTTCGAAGTTGGAAGACGATCGGGAGTCGCGCGCGCGCCACGACGATCGACGCACGCTTTTGTTTCGCGTGCTCTAAACACCTGCAACGGCTGATTGGTTTTGCGATCGATCGTCGGATATATTGTGTGTACGCTTGTGAAGCTTTTTGCAGCAGCAGCAGCAGCAGCAGCAGCAGCAACGGATCGCGACTCGAGCGGATGTTTTTAACTACTGCGTCATATAGAAACTTCTGCGTGAGTCGTTATAGCGTCGTTTCTTGTTGATGTTAATGATATATATGTTAATGTTACACTTTCATCAATGGAGATGGCCATAAATGGATGTTTATATCTGGAGTGTTGGAAGCTAATTCGTTGGGAAGCGCATCAGTTGCGCTTCTGATTTAGAAAGGAATTCCGTACATACTCAATGCGAGTTACATATATTTTTCGCGCGCGGGGGCACGAGGTTTGCAAAACGAAACTGAAATCACTTGAGCGATGTTAGCTACGTCTTATATCTCTCGAGGTGTACTTATACTCGTATGTTCAGCAGTAGTTCTCAAAACTATATGGAAACCAGCTGAAACTCGCAGTTTTTTAAAAACAATATAGATTTTTTACGCTGAACACATTCTGCTTTTGATGAAATTATTACTCCACGCTGTTTGAATAAATTATTCAGATATAGCTAGTTTCCATATCTGTTAGGAAGAAATTGTTCTGTATACAAATACATATATATACATTGTATTAGCGAATGGCGCGTACACCTGCAGCTTTATTTCTCGCGTGCGCGGCATTGCATTTTGCATACGGGAATATAGCGCATTCTCAAGTTAACGATCCCCGCGACACAGCGGATAAATAAAGTATCTACAGGAATCATTTCGAAATAATATAATATTTGTCGAATAATCGTATTAAAGAGGCAGGGCGCAGCTCGTCCGGCCGCGTCTCGTTCAAAATAACTGCATACGATTACTGAGCTGCCCCAACTATAATACAGGGAGTATAAGCAGGCGCAGGCAATTTAATTGCAAATTAATCGTTCCAATTACGCGCCCTATCCATAAAGTAATTATATCCATATATACGAAGCGCTTGCGCGGTACGGACTGCAACTTACGTTTCCTCTCTTATACTCTTCCTCTCTCCGCACACAAACTATGCAGCTTTTATTGTCAGCATTAAGAAAAGCTAATTGGATTTAATAAATTATTTCTCTCTCTCTTGGTATACGAGCTATATACGACGAGCTGAGCGAGCTCGCGAGCCAAAGGAAGTGCATAATTTCCAACCCTCCTCCTCCCCCCCCCCCCCCCCCCCCGCCTCCCCCTGAATAACGCGAAATAAGAGCCGAAACGGAAAGTGCACGTATATAAGAAAAGGCATCTAATTTATTCGGAGCCGCGCGGCTGCAGGCAGGCAGGCAGACAGGCGTGCGCTCGCCAATAGTGCCGGCTAAATAAACCACCGTGTGGCGAACGACTCGATGCTTTCTGCAGGATTTTCCGATCTTTATAGCTCTTTATTACTGATTTTAGCTCGCGCGGCACGACTAGCCGACTCGTGCGCCGGCCTTGCCGCCTGCACAGCTGTTTCATTACCGCGCCAATTGTCACGTACGGCGCGTGCGGCAACGCCTCTCTCTCTCTCTCTCTCTCTCTCTCTTTCTTTCACACACACACACACACACGGACTCGTGCGGATTAAACGAGGCTATAACGATATGCCGTGGGGTGTATATACCGTATCGAGTTTCCGCCCCGCCGCCTATATGCAACTAAAGTATATATATGCGCGCGCGTGCGGCGTTTTATGTCTCGCCTGTTTAGATGTGAAAAGTGCAGGCCGGGCCGCGATTGTCCCCGTCGAGCAGAAAAAGAGATAGAGATTCGGTTTTATGTCTCTCCTGCGCGCGACGCCGAGTATACCTACTTGTAGAGCAGACGCACACCTGATGAAAGGAGTCCCTCGACGCCTTGCTGCAGCTTATCAAAGATTATCTAATTCGCGAGAATTGTCTCTGTGTGTGTTGTGTGTGTAAAGCTCGCATCTCCACGCTCAAGAGGTTATACTTTTGTGGATTAAAGTTGTGAATTTAATGCGAGTATTATTATTGTAAAATTATACAACAAAGTTCGTTAATATTATTTGAAGCTGGAAAATATTTCGCGATCCGTTAAAACAATTGTTTCACGTTCATCTCTCTCCTTCTCTTCAACCGATTTATTATTTAATATAATTGTATGATTTTCCGAGAATATCAATGCGGCACTCGCGTATAGCGTAAAGATGTCGATTCGTTGCCAAAAAAAGAAACGAACAAAAAAGCCGCGGCGAACGAAATGCATAATTCAGCCGTTGCGTCGGGGCTCGGGAGGAGAAGAGCTGGCAACGGTAACCTGCACGTAAGATCGCCGATATAAAACATCTTTATCGGGAGAGTGGCTCGTCTGCGCGTCTATTATTCTCGGAGATTACGATGGCGTATATACTGCGTACACGTCAGGTGCACGCGAGTCTTATTCGAAAAATTCCCCTCTTATATTTTTGTTTACAGAGTGCAGAGAGAGCGAGCGAGAGAGAAACAAAAAGAGAGATAGAGAGAGAGAGAGAGAAACAAAAAGAGAGATAGAGAGAGAGAGAGAGAGAGAGAGAAGGTGCACGAGCACCGAGCAGATTATCAGCGCAAGATCCGCGCGGTGCAGTGGGGCCCCGGAGAATAAGCGTGCGCATGAAAGGACTACTCGAGTATATATATATATATATATACGCTCGCGCTGCTGCTGCTTTTCTACCTTTTCGCTTAGTTTCGCGCGGTAAACGGATACCTGCAGTGAAACCCTTTCATTTGTCAATTAATATTCGCGAGTGTACGCTCGGCTATTATGTCTTTATGAACTTATTTCGCGGACTGCGTGTATAATGCTTTGTTTGGCGAGCTGCTATACGAGCTAACTTGTTTTCTGCGGTTGTATGTATGTTTTGCTTGTATGTATGTATATGTGTGCTGTGCTCGCGGGATTATGAATTTATAATTGAAGCGAAACAAATTGTGCATACGAATACGATTTTCACAAGATTTCTCGACCATAGTACACACACACATCGATTCGATTATCTAAATACTTGTTTGACATAAGTAGTATGCGTCAAATCGAATTTACACGCAGTTTTTCGTTTCTATAATGCATTTTGACACATAGTATGCGTGAAAATTTTAGTAACGAAAAACAGTGTGAAATTTCAATTATTACCGCATTCTATGTCAAAATAGTACATTTTGATACAAGTGTACGAAGTGGGTGTGGCTTGTTTCGCTCGGGCGACAATACACCCGTGCGAAGCTCATCTGCTTCGCGCATGTGTATAGTACTATATTTTTTACTACGATGTGTGCGAAACCCGAATTTGAGTGCCTGCCCTAACAGCACTGAAAGATTTTAAAAATGTTTTAAAGGTATTTTCATGCAATATAAAAGATTTCTGTAATCATATTATCAACATTTTCAAAATCTTTCTATAAGGCTGAATGTAGCACCCAAAAAAGATTTCTTAAAAATATATTTAAAAAATATTCTTAAATATTGTAACCGGATTTTTACAATATTTTAAAAGAATTTAAAAATATTATGAAATATTTTAAAATATTATTATGCAACATTTTATTGTTTTTAAAATGTTCCAGAAATATTTTTGAACAAAATTTATTCGTTCAGAATTAAATTTCCGAGATACCGTTCATCTTTCAGTTGTGTTCATTACATGTACTCTAATGACGATGTACTCTTTAAGAATTGTTTATCGAGTGAGTCAATCGTTCGTACTATACCAAGTACTAGTTTTTTTTTATGTACTAACCGAGATCAAATTCTGACCCTTGCGAGATACAAAATATTTCAGAAATCTTTTAACAATATTTTATTTGTTTGTGCCACCTAGCATTAAAACCAGGAATTAATTACAGCAACACTAATTGAAAAATTTTAAAAATATTTCAAAACATATCATTAAAATGTTTTCATTTGTGATAACGAAATATATTGTAGAAATATTTTTAAAATGTTTTAGAAATAATGTAAAAATATTTCATCCTAATTTTAAAAAGATTTATTTGAAACATTTTAAAAACATTTCAAAGGGATACATAAAATTTTTTTGAAATATATTATAAATTCTTTTAAAGTAGCATTTTAATATTATTTTTTCTAAATATTTCTTAACAGATATTATAAATATTTCCTAATGTATCAGTAAAATCTTTTCCTTAGTGTTAATAAAATATTTTGTAGAAATATTTTTAGAATGTATGAAAATCTTGTAGAAAAGATATTTTATTCTAATGTTAAATAACTTTATTTTAAACATTTTAAAAACATATCAAAATGTTTCATTAAAACATTTTCAAATATATAAGGGAAATATTTTACAAATTATACTTTTAAAATATTATAAAATCTTTCAAAATAATATTTCAATATTACTATTTTAACATTTTGTATACAAACGTATTGAAAATATTTTAAAATATTTCTTTTAAATATATCATATAATAGAAATAAAAATGTTTTTAAAATGTTTTAATATATTTGGCACAAAATATTTTACGTAATATATCTTAAAAATGTTATAAAATTCTTTTCACTAAATATTTTGTTGAAATCAAAAAGAAATGATGTAAAAATATTTTTAAATATATAAATCTTTTGAAATATTTCGTGTTGTTAGGGTTTTTTTTTGCGTGTAACATACAATTATTGCAATCTTTTAAGAACGTGCGCTAAGTAAAATATCAAAAATGCTTCGCACACGCTCAGAAAAAAGTACGATAATTGCATGTTTCGCGCACGGAAACAAGCATGAAAAGACGCGTTTTGCACACAGAGTGGTAAAAAATATCATAGGCAACGTATGTGTACGATTTTTACACTCGTATAGCAATGGAACATCATTCGTGATTAGCTTCGCCGGTCATTCGTGCTTTCGATCGCTATACCCGTGCATAAAATTGTTGCATGATATACTATTATACACAATCTGGAACCAAAAGCTATATAGCTGCCAATATTCATCAACAACTGAATATATACTGTTTTTTAATTCATTTCTAAATCACAGTAGGTAAATAAAGAAAGACTATTTATCCTCTCCAAGATCAGTTCATAAATTCATAGACACGCACCGCACTCTGAAAGTCTGCCACGTATTCAAAGCTCCAAACAAAATAAGCTCACGCAGCAAAAGCAAAGGAAGCATCGCCGTGCGGTATAAATGGAAAACAGTGGCGCAAACATCGTAAGCCCATCAGTGATTCCACAAAAATCGCTCGGCTACGAGAGTCGAGAGAAAGAAAGAGAGTGAGAGATGAGCGCGCGCGCGCACACATACATCGGAATAGAATGGAGTGGGCGCTAATGGGTTAAGGGCGTGATCCAGTGCTGTATTTCTAAACCGGAAGAGAGCTGGGGTCCGGTGCGGCAATCATTTTCTCCCGTATGCCCAGAACGCTGCAACTGGCATCCGAGTGTCAGCGCGGATGAAATAGTAGCGGCTCGCGCAGGAGAGAGTACCGTGTCAGTGGCCATCTGGACAGCCTTCGGATTCAATTTACAATGCTCAGCTCCCTCTCCCTCTCTCTCTCTCTCTCTCTGTCTTTCTCTTTAAATGATCCTCTCGCAGCTCGCCTTGTCTTCATCTCTTGCCTCTTCTCTCTCTCTCTCTCTCTCTCTCTCTCTCTCTCTCTGCTCGGCGAGAACCTCCTACACTCATTGGTATACCGTATACGTCCGGGCCGCAAGTCCATGAAATGAAATAAAAGCCGTGAAAAACGTATATACGCGAGACTGGGTCTAACCCATGCAAGGGGGGGTAACAGTATACGCGCAGGCGCAATATAATTTCAGTTTGCGTGTGCGCTGTTGCTGCTGTTGCTGATGCTGCTGATGTTTGTGGCTGATGCTGCCGCTGCCGCTGCCGGTGCTGCTGCTGCTGCTTGGGATTTATAAATGAGAAGCTGGACGAGAATGTGTGCGCAGGTCTGATGAGACGCGATGTGGAGATTGCTCTTTTGAGTGCAGCCAGGGCCGTTTTTGTTTTGTTATCGAGGGGATATCGTTTGAATTCTCCTGCTACCGTCTTGACCACGTCTGATCTTTATTCCACTTGCCCGTACAAATATTATCGTTTAATTGAACGCTCGGTATGGCAGATATTCCACTATCCCTCAACCGTATCACGAATTCCAATGGTTTATCAATGATCTTTTCCTCTCCGAGAAATCCAACGACTCCAGGGCGAACAGCAGCTCCCAGCTTTAAATCACAATGCTCTTAATCAAAAGCACTGGCGGACGCGTTGCGCATTCCCGGCGCTTCCCGACTTAATCATCCCCACTTATCCCCGCTTTTCCATACTTTCTCCTACATCTCCGCGGATATATTTTTCCCCGCCGTGATATAAGCATGAGCCTCGTGCACACACAGGAGGCCCTCAAATCTATCTGTTATTCAAGCACGGTAGATGGAAAAAGATCGGGACCACTCTCGAAGCTCGGCGTCGACGCAGAAATTTAACGGTGTTCGCTCGGAGAATATATATCGAATTCCAAGAACTGTCAAGGACGCGCCGTGTAAATCCTAACGCGCGCGGATTCGTTAGGACTGTATAATCGAGCGAGACTCTCTCTCTCTCTCTCTCTCTCTCTCGAGTACCTATAAGGTATATATCCCGAAAGGGACGCTTATACACTCCAGAAAGTATTATTTTCTTCCGCGCGCGTGCGCGCCACGGTGATTCTATTCAAAGCGATGATTTATTTATGACAGAGCGGCGAGGAGTGTGTAGCGGTATATACAGCGTGTGTGTCCGTGGGGGACAATTTTAATAGCGTGATTGACAATGATTTATAATTTCGCACTCATTGTCGGCTGTCGCGGCGCTGATTTTTCGCGGCTTATTTAGATGAGCCGCTGCGATAAGGTGGCTTATACCGCGTATAAGATCGGCACCACTTGCGACAACCGCTTGGCTTGGAAAATGTTTACTGATTTTAGCTGGATTTCGCAGTCTTACGAATAATACTGAAATCACCTACTACGCTATTTTATTGTTTTATTTATATATGCTTCTTTATATCAATAGCACTGTACAAAAATCATTTTCTTAATCGTACGTCTTTCCTGGGGTCTTTTTATAACAATTTTCTCTCTCTCTCTCTCGCAAAGCTGCGTGAGAAACCTCAACTAACCATTCACACGAACTCAAGTCCATCAAACTTTCCTGCATCCTAAATCAAATAAAGAAAAATACATCTACACGATCAACCAGCCAAAAAAAGGCATTTCCGCGTCTAATTGTAGATAAAAGTTAAAAAAAAAAGAGGAGGCAAAACGAACGAGCAACGAATTAAAATAAGCAGGTATCCAGAAGCGAAAATCACACGTACGCGTCTCGGATAGCGATCAGTCTTATATGATTGACTATTTCTCTCTCCTGCAGCAGCAGCCAGCACCAGCAGCAGCAACACTCGTCCATATCCGTAACGTCATTCGGTCTGGCGCATTTTCGCAAGTCGTCACTGTCGCCTTATCTCGCGACGCCATGCAAGCAACAGCAGGAGCAGCAGCAGCAGCAGCAGCAGAAGCCAAGCTGCACGAATACTACTTTAATGGAAACCGGTCCAGCTGTTTAAAAGCCAAGCTGATGCTTTAATTAAGCGCGCACTTAACCGATCGTCAAGATTCCTCTTTGCAGTAGCTTTCAGTTTGCGTTGTCGGCTCTACGCTCCACTATCTCTCGCTTCGGACTCTGCAAGCTCCTCGCGCGGGATTTTCTTTCTCGCTTCACTCTATCACGGACGCGGTGTTTGACCGCGCGACGGGCCCGCAGCAGTAGATTCACAATGCGTGGATGAAGGATGATCGGATATCTGCCCAATACTGCAGTAAGCGCTTTGCGGTAAACGAAAGCTGTTGTGTGGGAATTGGATCGTGCGTATGTGGAAGAAAAATTTTGCATGCGCAGCCAATCAAGATTTGTTTCGAGCTGCGAGTTTTATTGGATTACGTTTGGTCTATATACTTGCTGGATCTTCGCTATGAACAGGTTCTGCCACACACTCACACACACACACACCCGAGAGTTTGAGGTTATACATCGTATACGTGTATGTACGCGCAAAGGCTAACTCGGTTTTCCCGAGCAGAGGAGAGGGTAGTCTGCACATGTATTACACACATCACAACCTTAAGCGCCTTGTTTAGCGTTAGATATGCTCATATAGCGAATACGTCAAGAGGTTTATACATGCTGGAGTAATTTCGCATAAAAATTAAAAAGAAAAACTATTTTCAAATCTATGATAAAAAAAATACTGTTGACAGATGTTGAAAAGGGTCCAGTCCAGTCAGCTTCTCTCATTCAATGACTATAATACTTGTATACCTTCGTCTCAGCGACCTCCATACTACGTATCCCGTATAACAATCCGCAATCGTTCCCGCCAGGATCATCGCGATAAATGCCTCCGGAGCTTTCTAATGACTCGCTCTTGTAAACGGGAGATTATATAGCCCAGACACTCGCGAGGTTCGCGCGTATACGTAATTCCTCAGAAGCGCGCGGTTGGAACGGTAATTAAACAATTTGCGCACTGCGCACGCTGCACGCACACCGCCATGCGCGGCTGCAGGCAGGCAGCTCTTATCGGAAATGGAAATTTCGCGATAAATAATTATGCGCAGATTGTAAATCCACCTTAGCGCTCTCTATCGCTCTCTCGTTCTCTCGCTTGCAATTACTTAGGAACGTTGCAGCTTCCTCGCGACGCTCTTGATAAAGTATCCGCGGGACGATGCGCAGCCGCGACTCTTGTGCGTCCGACCCCGACGCGTTATCGCTTCTCTCTTGCACTTTAAGCGTGGCAGCAAAGCTTCCTCTCCTCTTGAGCTTCGGTCCATTAAAATTTTTATCTGAAAATTAATGCGATTTAAATGAAGGTTGAGAGAGAGAGAAAGGGAGCACTTGGCGCGGCGCGGAGCTTTCGATGGTGCTATAAATCACGAGCGTGCCAAGTTTGGCCTCTTGTGCGAGGCTTTTGCTTCCTTTTTTGGTGACTCGATGAGAGGCTTATGATAAATGTGATCTGGCGAACCATTTTTTCTTAACTGCGAGTTTCTTTGAAAACGTGGGACAAGTATAACGCGCGTTCAGTAATAATATGAATGAATCGGAGAAATCGGTATAAAGAAAAGTAAATTTCTATATACGTAAACTTACATGATATAGAAGTCTTATTGGAGTGGTAATGTCGGTAACTCACCTGTAACAGAAAAAAGTTACAATTATAGATACAGTTTTAATTATACACGCTATACAAAAAAAATAAATCAATAAAGTGGTTTAGAAATATTTCAAATACGCGTTATTTTACGCTTAACCCACTACGATTTCCCAAGTCAATTAGTTCTTACCGACGAGTACGACAAGATATACTTAGTTCGTCTCAGCGAGCTGAAGAAGCTATAGACAAGAGTTCGATATAGAGAAAAATAATTACTCGCGCTACCATCGACTCGCGCTCGTCATCGACGCGCGCATCGAATATTATACACCCGTAGAATTTCTGTCGAGTTCCGCGGAGCCGTACACAGTTCGAGCCAATGCGAGAGATGAAGATCGGATCGTCATGCGCGCAATGATCGACGATCGTCTGGCTGTCCGATGACACGGAGTAATCGACAGAAAACTGGGTCCACGCGAGAGACTCTTATCGGAAAAATTTCATCCAAATGCCAGCCGCCGTATGAGCCTCCGTTCTTCTGTTAAAATACACACAGGCACAGAGGAGATCGCAAAGGTATAGGGAAGAAAGGCAGCCGCTCTCGCGAGTCAATGGAGTCGAACGCGATAGATTTTCGCCACGATACGCAAGAGACTGAGAGAGAGAGAGAGAGAGAGAG
>UELV01072008.1:754-13703 GCA_900490015.1 Megastigmus stigmatizans
AGTTATTAAAATATTTATGTTGTATTTCCTTAAACAAAAGCTGCATAAACGATTTTTAGTTAATTAATTTGCTCGTTGTAATTGGAAAATATTTGATGGAAACAGTTTTCGAGAATAAATATTTTAATGATCGTGTTAGATTTACATTTGATTCTACAATTACAGATACGCTTAATTAAAATATTTATAAAAACAGAAACAAATTTATTTTACAGAGTTAATTTACAAACAAATTTAGAAACAAATTTATTTTATAGAGTTAATTTACAAACAAATTTAGAAACAAATTTATTTTATAAAGTAACAATATACTTTTTGTTCATATAAAATGCAGTAATATCTACACAACGTTGGAATAAACATGAACAGAAAAACCCACGATAAAAAAGAAAAAGCAGAATTCAAGAAATCGATTTAATCGAAAGATGCCATTCCATTGTTTGAGAAGTGTTTGTTCGACATCGGTATCGGATGAAATTAGCAGGCTCGGATTATAGCTTTCAACTGGCTGTGACATTCCCATTAGTGCTCGAAGTCCAGAGTACGAGAGACAATTTATTTTTCTGTTTCCTGTATACAGCGAGAAGTTAAAGTATAAGGTTTCCTTCTCACTCACTATATATATGTGTGTATAAGTGTATCGTATAGCAGCGAGGAGATTACTTTGTATTTCATTATTCTCTTCATACAGGTGAAGCATTAAAGGAAAGTTGGGGGTAGGGGGGCGGGGCACTGCCTGAACTTAATTAGTCAAGTTTTACAAGCCCCGCGATAATCAAGAAAGTTTATAAATATTTTTCCGATTATACGCTTAACAAGCCCGAATTGCTTGCGTTAGGTTTGCAGAGCTGCAGTAATTGCGAAGCGGTAATATCGTTTTTACTTATCAATGACGCAAAATTATTCAAGGTATTTAGATTGTATGAATCACCTTACGAGAAGGGAATTAATGTTCAAGCTGTATATATTATACTGTTGAAACCTCTACGGCGAATGTAAGAAAAGGTATAGCCAGTGGTCTTGCGAGTAAATATACTGTGGACTAGAATTAAGTTTGATTAGTTTGATGTGAATTTTATTAAAAATCTTGCAAGCCTATAAAAAAAACTAAAAAAATACTGAAGCTACAGAATAAATTGGTTTTAATTTGATGGTTTATAAGTTTATCTTTTATTTGAGCATAGTTGCCTCCATTGGTACTAAAACATTATTTTCGGTCCTCGCAAATTTCTCAATTTCACTTTAATAGTACACGTTTCACTCATTTATTTCGACAGATAATTGTCTTATAATATCATGGATCACTTATAATATCGCCTTCTTTCATTTGAAACAGATTTGAAACCTTAAATCAAATTGTCTAGAGCACATTTCAATACTACCGTACGATAAAGTGATTTTACCCTCTTGCGAATGTTTGAAAAAGTCACATGAAGGTAAAATCTGTTGCTGGCTCATGCATCGATCTGTATTTTAAGGTACAAGGTGTGAGAAGAAATGTGTTTTTTTTCCGCGTGCGATAAACAAAATGTTTAGCACTAAGTGCCATAAAATTTTTTCGAACCCATCGCACAATTTAAATTAAAATGAACAAAGTAGGACAATCCTAATATCTCGAAAACTCATTAAAACGAATAGCTCTGCTTCAATCGTAGCAGCTACCACCTTATCAAACACGAAAAAAAACCGTGGCCTCGCAAAAGCTCCAATCCCTTCGCGATTGCCAACAAGCCTTGGCAGCACTTCCCTATCATCAGCTGCATCTATTGCCAGTAAATATCAGCAATCCGCCAGTGAGATTAGCGCTTTTAGCACAGTATATACGATGTCTTTTCAACCCTTACAGGAGGACTATATACTATACTTGATCCGGAAGCTCTCATAATGGGTCCAAGTCAATTGCCGAGATAACCAGCCACGCGGCACTTTGTCGCGGGGATTCGAGCTTCTAATCTCCGAGCACCGCTGGCGGGTGTATATAAGTCCGTCTTAAGTCGCGCAGTATAATGCACAAGGCAGCCGCGAAGACGAGGAGGCTTATATGCTGGCGTTAGCCACTCGCTACCTCGCGGCCAAGCGCTAAATGTAAACTAGCGTGTGTTGCATTTGCGACAGAGATTTTCTTCTCACTGAGACAATGTTGGCTCACCTTATCTTCTGCGGGTACGCGAGTGGATGAATTGTTGACAGTATTTATATAGTTTGAATTGCGATGATACAATAAATAATTTTTAGGATTGCGGATATAAATACTCGTGCAAAAATTTTAAATATGGCTGAGGTATGGGAAGTTGTCTTGCTCGCGGTATTATTCGAAGTGTTGATGAATGCGCGCTTCGTCTAGCGGAAGAGCTCTTGCGTAGCTAATTTTTTTTAATGAAAAAAATAATATTATGTAATTATTAATTTATAGTAATTTTTCATAAAAAATACTGTTATAAATTTTTCACCTTTGGCGGTCTCTGATTGGATGACAAAGCACTATTGTAATTGTTACTAGAGAATGTTTTTTCGTGAAGAAAGTGGTCACGTATTCGATAAATTACTCCTTCGATTGAGGAATCCTTTTGTTGCGTATTCATTTTCTATGCGGTGAATGAATAATGTGATGCGGAGCTATTAGGACAACTATATTTTGATGAACGATGCTCACAGCGTATGAGATTTTACCCGAAATGCAAATTCGCAAATCTAACGTCCATCGATAGACGATTGAAACTCATTAATATAAAATAAAATTGGTGATAAAAGATAATTTCGGGAAAATGCGCCGAAGATCAAGAAGTCTGTCTGTCCTCTGCTGTTACTACTGATTTTTTTACAATCAAGAAATAATACAAAAGTTCTATTGTAAGCAATGTTTTTTCGCAATTAATCGTACATCTATTGAAAATTTATTTAAAATTCTTTAGATTTAGGAATCGCCGAAACCAATGTCTGCAAATTATTATGACAGTCGTTTGCTTGTGTGAACATCTACATCACACGATTTAATTCATCATATTAAAAGGATCTTCATTCCCTGCTATTCGAGCAGCAATCGAAATATCGAAAACCATAAAACGCAGCTCAGCAAGAGTTGCGCAAATATACACTTACAGTCAGAGACGCAAGAGAGGCTCGATGGAATGCGACATTTGAGCTAGAGCGTGAAAGCATAGCTAAACTATACGTGCAACCGCAGCAAAAAGTGTCTGTATAGAGATACGCCGCTAAGGAAACAGGCGGAAAAGTATGCAGAAGAAGTAGGAGAGAGAGAGAGAGAGGGGAGAGAGAGAGAGGGAGAGAGAGAGAGAGAGAGTTGTGAGAGGGCCATCGGAAAGCTAAAACGGCGAGTGAATAAATTTCAATGCGATTTTGGGAGGGGGGGGGGGAGTTGTACCTCCTCCTTTGCACAGAAAGAAGTCGCAAGATAAGGTATCGAATTTATGGAGCCAGCCAAGTGTTTAGGTAGTCGCTTGGAAGCCACTTTTTGCTCTGCTCAGAGAGAGAGAGAGAGAGAGAGAGAGAGAGAGAGAGAGAAAGAGAGAGAGAAATCTAAAAACTTGTAAACGTCCAGCTGAGAAAGAGAGGAAGGGACTGTAGGCTCAGCCAATTACTCGTACTGCTTAATTACTTTTCCGTCGCGGCCGTCAAGGATAATCCTCTCTTTCTCTCTCTTTCTCTCTCTCTTGTGGGCTTTCGAGATTAGACGCGATATTTAAACGAGCCTCTTTTCTGACTTCTTGTGTCTCGAGGTCGAGAGAGGAGAGCCCACGCGGGAGGCTTCAAAAGGATTAATCTTCGACTTTAGCTACACGACAGTGTCCCGTGTGTATAGCTGTTGTCCTGGAGATACTATGGGATCACGCGCTCGCTCGCGTGTGTGTATGTGTGTGTCTGTGTTTGTGTGTGTGTGCGCGCGCGAACTGCCAAGGGGGACATTTACCTCGTTAGGCCTTTAATCGGCGTATTAAGCTTAAACGCGCTACCGAGACCGACACTTAATTTATCGTATTGGATGATAATAGTTGGCTAACGGATGATGCCTGCTGCTATTGCATGCTTTGGTTTACGATGTGTTTTAACCTTTTTTTAGAAAAGCTCCGTCAGGTGTCTAACCTAGATTTAGCTGCGCACTCTACATCGGTGATAATTTTTCCTTTTTCAAACGACCAAGATAAACGAGAGACGATGATTGGAAAAACAAGGAGAGGACATATGGAGAGAGCTGCGAATGCTTTCGTGCAGTTATTCAAAGCTGAATATTCAAGTTGAAGGAAATAATGGAGGCGCGCCGTCACCGAGGCCGCTTGTTTCGCTGCAACGCGCGGCCCAGTTCCTTCTCTCTCTCTCTCTCTCTGCCCCCTTTCCACCCTCGCCACCCCTTTCTCGCTCTTCTCATTCAATTAGATTCCCCGGAAAATCTAATTTAAGACGAGCGCCGGCTTTTCCGTTTGCACGCTCGCGGTGCTGTTACCTTCCAGCCATTTCTGTGTACGCGCCTCTCTCTCTCTCTCTCTCTCTCTCTCTCTCTCTGTGTATATAGAGAGGATGGAAGCCGCTTATATTTCTCAGCACGAGGCAACCTTCGCGCACCTATATAGCCAAGTAAAACTTCTTAGCCTCTCTTTTCCGCCTCCGCCGCCGCCGCTACCACCGACGCCGACCATCAGCGGGCCCGAACAAATACTAGCGACTGCTGCTGCTCTAGACGAATGAACCAAGCCCCCCTGTCTTCACTGGCAGTGTTTGTTTGCTTTTTTTTTCTTAGTTTGTATGAGCGATTGTTGCTTTGTTTTTGTGGAGATGTTTCACACGAGGGGTTAGATGAGGATGTTGTTAATGGAGCGGTGGAAGAAGTTGAGTTGGCGTGACTGAGCTGTTTTGTTTCGAGCGATATTGAATATTTCCTGATTCATATTGATATGTGGTATTGGCTGGTCATTATTTAGGAAAATAGACATGGAACAATGGCGATGCTGGATCTAGAAATAGTTTCGCTTTAACGCTGAGTGAAATTATTCAGTTGAAATATACTTAAGTAAATACAGTCGGGTACGGTAGGACGTTTATTTAAAATTAAAATTCCGAAATCGCCTGCCGATTTCTTGACTTTAATTTAAAAAAATCGAAAACTGAAGATCGATGAGAAACGCAGTCGCAATTTGCTGACTTTCAAGAAGCGCAAACCTCCGTCGTATACTAAATTACCGTACACTTGGCGTCGGTATACACACCATCGCGCGGCATAAGCATCGCGCGTTTCAGCAGTTGCAATGGCTCGACGAGCACGTGAGAGCAACTTTTGGATGACATTTACCGCGTCGCGCTCGTCGTCTGCATATAGGGAGGAAGAGAGAGAGAGAGAGAGAGAGAGAGAGAGAGAGAGAGAGACGAGACATATATGGTCCAGCTATACACGGAGTCTGCGGAATACGCATTTGCCTCGCAGTAGAATTACGAGCCTCGTAAAGCTGCCGCGTAACACCCGAAGCTGTTTCGGCGACTTCTCTCCCTCCTTAACCTTCTCGAATTTTCTTGTCTCCCGCCTATACGACACCGTGCGTTCGCGCGTCGTAAGCTGAAGCCTGGAATCAAAATTATTCTTTTATTTTTAATGTTTTTTTATTACGCGCATGGCACATGGAGATATTGCAGAAGGTGGTAAATGAACGTCATCAAAATGATAACAAGGATGCGATAAGCCAAGCTTAACTAAAATTAGTAATGCAAATAAGTGAATTACAGGATTATTGAATTTGCGAAACAGTTGAAATAAATCGCACGAGAGGTTTGGAAAAACGTCAAGAAGGTTAAATTATGAGTAATTACTCGGCGTCGGAGTTGGATTGATTTATCGTAATCTCTAATAGAAGTGTCCAATTATCATAAATTCTTCAAAATAATATATCTTCATCTTGACCTATATTTTGATGTCGGCCTTATTGACAATTCTTATTCTAAGTGAATTCTATGTAAATCGTAATTCAGCAATTCGATATTAAAATATCAATATTAGCTTAATAATTCACGTGAAAAATACTAGTTTAGACTGAATTGTCTTAGAAAATCTTTTGATTTTGAAAATCGAAACAATACATTTAATTAAGGAATATTGAGCGAGATAAACAATTTTTTAAAATCACCATCTGAGATATTAATATTCATCGTTCCTGAAAACCAATAGAAAAATAAGCAAGAAAAATAATTTATAAAAACATGAACCATCAGCTCGAAAAGCGCGTTCTAAAAATTCGAAGAACCAGAAATGTACCTATATTACACTTCTCACGGCAGCACAGTACTTATTGGAAATTCGTAGAAGTATGGAGAATTTCACCGACAAAGTATAGACATATACATATAGCCAGTAAGAGCTACAGAAGCGTAGGCATTTTGTCGTATTGAATTACCCCTAGACGCGGATAATGCAAGCAGTGAATGGGTCGAGTGATAGTAAGCGAGTACAAGGAAGAGAGAGAGAAGCGTGTAAACTAATTAGTCTGACATATATATAACCTCACTTTCTCTCTCTCTATCTCACTGTCATCCTGCCTCTATACAAATCAACTATTGGCTATATAAGTCGTATAAATCAAGGATATGGCAGTGGAACCAGAGGTGCAGGCTTCACAGCTATGGCTTATGTATATAATACTGTGCTTGACAAAGTCGCTCCATATTCTCCCGCAGTCAAGTGACAGATGAAAGAGGACGACGCTCCGATTTACATCAAAGTCGAGAGAGAGGGTGAGTGGACTATTGGCATGCGCCTCCTGTACTTGACTGATTGTTAATTACTCTTTCAGCGCAAGACACGATGCCAGTCTCGCGTCTCTCGATCTCCGCATATAGCCTCGTCTCCGCATCTTTAAGCCACGAGCATTTTTTTCTCTCAGATACTACTTGTCTCTATATTTTCGGGGAGGAGGCTAAGGCGACGAGGCAAATATTATTTCTTGTGATTTTTCAGGACCGAGCGAGCGAGCGAGAGGGTGAGAGAGCCTTTTTAAAATTCCCACCGCGCCTCGAGGAGTCCCTTGTTTGTGCAAAGCATCTCTCACTCCTTTTCCTTAATTATGACAGGCCTCGCTTCGTAATAAGGTAATTTAAACGCATGACTTAGGTGTCCGAGTATATATATATACATGCGTATTTCCAGTGCGTGTGTACGCCAAGAGAGAGAAAGAGAGAGATAGATAGATAGATATGAGAGAGTGTGTGTGAGAGAGAGAGAGAGAGAGAGAGAGAGAGAGTAAGCGGATTGGTCCAGTGCGGTCTGCAGTTCTCGACGTTGAGAGGGCTTTCCTCTCCTCTCTTTCTCTCTCTTTTCAACGGAAAATTACGATTCGCCACGTCGCGCTGTTATTACGCCTAGCTCGTGAGTTAGTGGCGGCCAAAAACTAGTTACTGCACTGCAGCCGAGCACCGCGAGTGCGATGCTATATATTTGTGCAGTCCTGCTGCCGCTGCTGCTGCCACTGCTCGGCGGGAGCTTTTTAGCTGCGGATGGTATAAGAGAGGGATGAGGGAATTGGGACTGGTGCGATCGATCTTTGCTTAAAATTACGCGCTTACACGATAACAGATCACTTTTGGGAAATACATTTTTTGACGAACCCTGTGAAAAATCCGTTTCGCCTGGAATAAAACAAAATCAAACAACTTTTCAAAGCAGCAATAAAACGGAAATCCAATACACAGATTCGCATCGTCACACTGTCGTATTTCTTACCCCCAACCCTCGATCACCGCCTCCCATCCTCTGTACAACTTATCGCGGCTGCAAAAGCCGCGCTTAAGAGCGTTTCTCATTTTCACTCTCTCTTCCCGAAAAAAATCCCGTCTTTTCCCCTATAGCCGCGCCTGTCATCCTTAAGCATCGTCAAGCCTCTTCTCTCTTGCGCCCGCGGCGAAAGTTACGAGAGCTGCGTGTGCACGAACGTGAAAGAGGGAGAGAGGGAGAAAAAACCGGAAGCTTGCAGAGAGGCGATCCGCTGCACAGGGTAAGCTGGCTTTTATTAGTTTGACCAACAAGGCCGTTATGCCTCCTGGTAAGTGCTGGACTAAAACGGATATAACGGGGCTCGGGAGCTTGCGTGCTGGTGAAGATTACTTTTTAAACTATTGGATTGTTGTGTATTGTTGGGAGTGTGTGTACAGCGACAAAATTTTTGAGTACGAGGTGTGGATTTTGCTTTGTCTGAGATTTTAAGTAAACTGATTGCGATAAGGATAGAGGCCGATTTTGTGTGAAAAAAATATCGAGCGAGCTTTCAATATTAGAGGAAACATGAACAATATAATTATGTATACGCAGATAAGATTTAATATACTTTTGTAAACGTAAAAAGTATTTGTCTACTGTATCGCACGCTCGCGTATATAAAGTATCCGATTTCTTCGACGTGAAAATTCATTATCTATCACTGGAAGCAAACAACAACCTCGGAACTGTGCGTATAAATTTTCCTCCGCGGCAACTAAAAGTAAAAAGGACCGAAAGAGAGAGAGAGAGAGAGGGAAAAGTCACAACGGAATCCTCCCTTCCGCTCTAACCACTTTAAAGACTCCAAGCGAACAAAGTAAGTCGGCGAGGCGAAGCACATCATTCCCGTCCCCGCAGATAAGAACAAAACGATAAAATGGAAAAAATTAAAAAGACAGAGAGAGCGAAGCACAATAAAGCCCCGCGCTCCCAGCCTCGTTTAATCAGCATTCATTACGTCCGAGCGCTGCGGCCCAATAAAGATTCCCTTATCGTTGGCAGATGCGTGAATACGCGGCTTGGAGGGGAGAAAAAAAAAGAAAGAAAGAACGCAAGAGCTGTACGCGTGCGAGGCGTGATTTCCGTTAATATGCGGGCATAACTTTGTCCGCAGAGCTTAACGGTCCAGAAACTGCCCCGGCGAATCTAATAAAAGTTGGTCAGCGTAAAACTGACGCGCTTCTCTCTCTTCTCGCACCCTAACGAAGAATCCGAGGGAAGAACTTGAATGTGCGCTGCTGCTGCTGCTGCTGCACATGTGTGACGTAAAGAGAGAAGTGATACGTCGCAGTTCTGGCTTATTAAAGCAGAATCACCTTAATAAACAAGCTCGTGAAAAGTGGAGGGGAGGGGAAGGTTAGCCGCTGGGATTCTAAATGAGACCGAGGGTGAGCGTGTGACGGAGGGTGTGTGTATATGGTCGAAATGTCGAGGAGATGGAGGAAAAATTGGTCGAACGAAAAATCGAATGTTTCGAAGTATTTGATCTGTCTGGATTCTTATCCAGATATTGTTTCGAAGGGTTCTAAAGCTTCTCTAAAGCTTCATTTGATTAATTTCTTTTTTTTAAACTGCGTAACAATTGTCATTATTAGCGGCACATTGTTTCAAATTCTCTCCTTTATCGTAATAAATGATTTATATCTGTTATTTGGGATAAATGTTAAGCTCTACAAATGATTTCGCATTTATCCATTTTACTGCGTTTACTGTATTATTATGTGCTTTTACATGTACAAATACGGCATAATAGGTAGCAATCAATAATAACTATTGTTAGCTTATCGTTTGCGCGTGTAACGTGCATTACATAATAAGGTTAGCGAAATAAGTTTGAAACAAATTAAATTTATTTAATATGCGGTTTAACGATGACGATATAATTATCGTATTGAACAATCTATTATTTTATTCACCTCAATTTGCATTAACAGTTACACTTTCGTAAGTTATTAACCTAAAAGTAATTTGATGGCATCGCTTGTATTTATATTATATTATATTCTCAAAGTCGACCCCAGGATCACTTATCCTTACAACTATAACGATGATCACCCACAATAACAATGAAACAACAACAATCTTATCTGTCTTCGACATTCGAAGAAAGTAACATCGCCATCTTCGGTTATAATCAGGGGAGCACTTGAGTTTACGACGAACTCGAGATACAAGAAATTTTCGTATACACACAGACACAAACACAGAGCGAGAGAGAGAGAGAGAGAGAGCCCCTGATGCATCTCCATCTTGAGCGGTGAAAAAAAGTGCCCCGGTGACTTTTGGCGAGTGACCGCGAGCAATGACATTATTTCGCAGCCTCGGGGCCAGGCGTAGATAAGCGCCGGCCGAGTAAGAGAGAGAGAGAGAGAGAGAGAGAGAGAGAGAGAGAACGAAAGTGCGAGCCGATAAAAAGCTTTTATTACCGGCAATTAGGATAAGCCCATTGCCGCCTTCTCTCCCTTCCCTCTATCCCATATACCCTTCTTCCTTCTTTTTTTGCGCCTCTCGCGCCCGACTCTTTCATTATGTACCTGAGCGCAGTGTCCTTTCTTCTTCCTCCCCTTTTTCTTTTGTTTTATTCTTTCGAAATACAGAGGAGTCGCCAGCGTGTGCGTTTTTTGCATCGGTCACTTTATGGTGCATCAGAAAAAAGGGGCTGAAAATTGTTTTATCCACCGTATAGATATTTTAATCTTGGACTCGACGTATCTTGCAGTACTAAACTTTTTAAAGCTTGGCTTTAAGGTAAAAGTCGAAATTTCGTAGATCTTAGAATATGTTAATAGGTTTTGTTTAGTCTTAATAGTTCTGATATCATCCCTTTTTGTTATCTCCTATTATCAACCATATCTGGTTAATGAATTTCAAAACAAATAGTACATTTTGTAACAAGGGAGAAGAGTCGCTCTCTATTTCCGTGGGTAAGTTCGCTGTGATCGTCCGGCAGTTATCATCCGAGGGAATTATCGACTTTTCTCCCGAGTTACATACAGTACTTTATTCCCATCTCAACTATGGCCACTTTTTTCACTTGGAAAGTGGGAGCAGCGGAAATATTGTATATTTTTAATAAATGTTGCATGTAATATTTAAATGAATCGTTTAAAAGATATTTGGCTAAATTTGTATAAATTCACTTTTCTCCCGCAATGAGCGCAAGATTAGTTAAAGGAAACAAGTCTAATTTTCTTCTCATTTTTCAGCGAAAAAAGTGCTCATTTCGGTTGAGATGTGGATAAACATTATTGATAAACATCAGATAATTTCCGAAATTACTGACTCCGTTGATCAATGTTCATCCTCTTTGTTTAACCATATTCGTTTGATAACGCTCATATTCCGAATAATCTCTTTGCGCAAACGCGTTTAATTCAGCACACATCTCCGAAATATCGCATCATTTCCTTAACGGCAAAGACGTATCTCGCGGCAGGTATTTAAAAGCAAGCCTTACCCTCGGCCCAGAGGACAATCAAGAAACAGGCAGCGGCTCGTCCAACTTTTAGTCGTATAGCCAGGGCACCGCAATCTCCTGGTCTCCCCCAAAAAACGAGAGCCGCTACTCTACGTCGCCTCGCTCGCAGCCAAAACGAATTATACTCGCGCGAGCGTCGCGGTCTCACCTTCGCCTAATAAAACGCTCCCCTCTAACGTCCTCCACCAAAACCGCGCTACCCTTGCCAACACGGGAAATTACGTACAAACTCCAAAACGATTTGCTAAAATATCCTTCCTACCCGAGCGGTTGCGCGCGACAAAGTCTGAATTGTAGTTTGAAACGTGACGAGGAAATAGAGCCGTGGCGGCTTGTCACACGGGCCCCGAAATTAGAGAGGCGAAAATCAGAGGGATGCAACGGTATAGCATCAGCGGCATCAGCCTGTGATATCAACGAAGAAAAAGAAGCCGTGGGATGTGGTTGGCGGCACTGCCAAACGATAACTGCCTGTCGGGCTCTGCGCATTAGCGAAGAAGGCCGAGGATGTAACGTAACGCGTTACGGCATACATAGCACCTAATGTATACACACGTACGTGCATGACGCGCTCGTTGGGCGCACCTTTCCTCCTTCGTGTCTACATCATAATGTAGAAGGCAGCTCTTTTGCTCCGATGCCAAAAGGAGGTACAGAGTAGGAAGGGCCAAAAAAGGTGTTTAATCCGACGCTATAGATGGGGGGAGCTTTTGTCCAAGCGATAAATGTCGCGCGAGGATACGCTTTAGACTCATTCGGTCGCGCTCGCTTTCTTGGCTCGTTACACCCCAGCTTTTGATAGCGAGTCGGTTCGCGTCCCGTTTCGCGGACTGTTTGTTGCGCTAGCGCGGCCCGCGGGCCAAAGTTGAGGGGCCATAAACGTTGTTTTTGGGAGGTCGAGGAGCAGCTACAGCTCAGGAGATTAAGAGGGAGGAGAGGAGAGGAGAGAGAGAGAGGGTTTTCGGGGGGGGGGGGGGGGGGGTAATACCTACCGCCTGGTATATAAACTCGTAACGAGGCGATTAATTAGGGAGAGGCCACGAGAGCGCCAGCGTTCGGAATCACTGCGAGCCGCCAGCAGTAGCGAAGAGAGAGAAACTTTCTGCCGCCTCTTAATTCGCCATTCTCTACTTCATTTTCTACGCTTCGTTCGATGTCTATATACTTGGTACTCTTTTTATTCTCTTGTAATAGTTTATCAGCCGCTCGATTCGCTTGTGTTCGTGGATTACGCGTGGTTTTACGCAGGGGAGACAATTAAAGTTGATGCGTAATATTTCGTTGGTTAAGAGGGCTAAGCGATCAAGCCGGGTGATAAGGAGTGGTTAATTGATTGTTGTCACTGTGAAAAGGAATCGAGCGACTGGTTGACTTTAAGTACTACAAGGAAAATAGAAATAATTTTCTTGTGAGCATCGATATATCATAACTAACTGCGGAGTTGATAAATAGTAGCTAAGACTTATCAAAGACATTAGTTTTATTAATTTATGCAGTTGCCTTTATTGAAAATATTGTTAAAATATATACATTGCGCAACAAAATTATCGCAACAAAATTTTTCATCGAGAAATTGACATTTTTCAAATGCTTGTAACTCGGTCAATTTTCATCGTATTGAGATAATTTTTTTTTATTTTTGTAGGGAATTATGTGCACTTTCAGGAAAAAATGATATCCAATAGTTGCGAGGCAATGCCACATTGCTATGTCTTAATCAG
>UELV01072078.1:4146-16012 GCA_900490015.1 Megastigmus stigmatizans
AGAGAGAGAGAGAGAGAGAGAGAGAATGACGGTAGCTGCGAAAATATATCGGGAGAATCGGGTGACGAGCATATAAACACGCACGCAACGATCCGCGGGTCCGCTCTACCACTGATTTTCGATCGCTCGATTGCGGAGGATCTCGCAACAACGCTACGCAGCTATGCGATCGCGGTGGCCCGATTAGCTGCTCGAATCGCCTATTAACCGGCTAAATGCGACGCTCCAAGACTGTAGCAGATCGGCAATTATCGTGTTAGTAGCTGTATATTTCCAAGCCGTGTGTGTATCCCTCTGTATATACAATTACGGCTCGTTAGAGATCGCCTGCGCTCGACTCGGGAGCCTGTGATTTCGCGATGCGGCGGGAAATCGGCGTATATATAAAGGCCGGAAAACCGAAAATCTTAACGAGACCAGGGATTTGTTCGTGGAAATACGCGTACATAGTTGGACTCCCTTCGACTGCTGCGCTTTTTATTTCTATCCTTGAGTATATATATATACTCATCGAGAGATTAGCCGTTGATAGAATGCTTCAGCAGGTGGTCTTCCAATTATATATAAAAAGAAAAAATCGAGATTTCGAAACTTGCTTTGAACATTTAGTTCGATGGACTCAGCTGGAAACAATTAATTATATCGAGAACAACCTCGATGAACATTTTCAAATTGAAAACTTGAGAGTAATGAAATTCAAGCTTGATCGCTGCATTGGACAGCTTCCTCCTAAACCTTCCACGAAACAGGTTTATTATTGTTATGAATTTCGAATTAAATCTTTTATGATCTTTTTAATGGTCCTTTTATTGGCGAAAAATAAACATAAATAATTATTTCGTACGTTTAACACTTTGAAAGTATTACGTTTTATTTCTTTTACATCGCGCGGAATCTGATGTGAAATCATCGCTGCTTTATATATATATTGCACAATCAAAATATACAGAAAGTCACGGCGATAAATAAATTTGATGATCCGAATGTAGTAAAAAAGGTAAAATGTTAAAAAATCTTGTTCACAGATAAAAGTGACTTTCGATTTAGCTACAATCAGTAACCATATAGTCGCAACAGTGTTTCGCAATTATTTTCTAAAAAAACCTTGATCGCCGATGTTTCGTTGAGAAACGCAAAAGCAACATTTAAAAGGAGATTCTCGTTTTTCGTCGGCGCAGTCTATCTCTCGGGAAATAATTATCGGCATTTACGCTATGCCAAGAGCCAATTAAAGAGAATAATTTACACATTTTTACGACCAAGACATTTGTTAATATATGCATGAGAGCTTTAATTATATACTATTCTACAATCAAGCAATACGCAAATACTTTAAATGTAACAAATATATCAGCCTGAACCTTTTTCAGAAATGCAACAATCCTATTTTACAATATGTTCAACTCATCCTCGACCTATAAATTTATAAATAGAGTATGCCCGATAACGTCAAACACGTATTATTCTCGAAAATGTTTTCCCCTTATTTACAATTAATTAATTAATAAGGATAAGTTGCTCTTTTGCCGTTTGCAATATTTGCGAAAATACAACCGCGGCAGAAAAATGAAAACAAAGATGGGACATATAAGAATTAAAGTTGTCAGTGAGGTAGAGCGCGAGAGCATCTCTCGGACTATGTTGCGGAGGTGAGGCGTGAAACGGGAAAGAGGCAAAGGTGAAACGCGCGCGCCAGGCGAAGAGATGCAGGGAGTAAAGGAGAGCTCGAGGCGAGGAAACGGAGCCATCGTAAGCGCGCGTCTTTTCTGTGTGTGCAGTGACGCCTAGTCGCCGAGAGCGAGGCCACACTATATATATATAATACGGCCGGGGTCAGGAGGGCCACGTAATCCTTCGACTTGTCCGGTTGGCACGATCTTTCTCGGATGCCATCGCGTGTATATATGCGATGTCCTGCCACGCAGCAGCCTTTATATACCCCTGCATAATATTCTAACGACGATGCGGCAAATGGAATCGAGCTTTTTATAATTGCCGCGGTTAGATTGCGACCACCTAAGTTTTACGGAGGTCGGAGTGCTCGAGAGATCTCTTTTCATTTGTAATTTGCACTCGCTGATGTACTTTGACATTATAATGTTGTTTCGAGACATTCGAGTATTAATTTGGACTACGATGATTGTTGTTGGTTACTTTTTTTTATCCACATCGTGAGGTTTGAAATTATTTATTTAAATTGCACAGTATTGACTGTCATTGGGTAAGCACTAAGTTATTGTACATAAATTTTGCTGCTATTGTTTCATAAAATCAGCGTTATAAATATTTTTGTACTTAGTGATTATTTAGTGGTTCAAAATAAATTTAGTATATATATATATATATATGATTAATTATAACTATAAAATATATCTATATTATATTATTTTAGTACATTGGATATTCTTACATTCTTTTAACGATATTATGTACAAAAAATATTGTGTATATTTGGAACGCCTTATTTAGTAGTCTTCAAGTTTATCAGCAGATAATACGTAAAAGACACCTGAAATTTTAGTAAAAGCATTACGATTTAAGAATTTATCAGCTCGTCATGTAATTAAACGTTATTTTATCAGGTGATTTATCATTAACAGCGTCACGCATCATCGTGCCTTTTCTAACCCAATACACAATTTTGTTAGTATTGTTATGGACTTAAAAATTCGCGTCCATTCATTTGCCTTATCACTCCACAAAAGCTATTGTAATTTTAAATTTCCATACACGACGTATTTAATCAATTGGCAGTAGATTTAAAGTTGCGCGGGAAAATATATTATACGCACATTGATAGCAGCGTAATTTATGTAACAGATTTGCGAAAGATAAATTAGGAAACACAACGTCAACTGTTTTGTCAACAAGGCATTTGTGCTATTTGGAGATCGATGTTTCTTTGCAAAAAAACCTTACGTAACGATAACCAATGATGACGTGATTCATCGGGAAAACTACCAATTCTTATACAAATAAATAATGAAATACGTCTTTTAATGCGAAGAAATGTAATCAGTATCGCTAAACCAGTTTGAAAAAAAATCTTTTTTAACAAAGGTGCATGACAAGTAAAATAAGTAATAAATTCTTTTCTTAAGATTTAATATATATATGTGTGTGTGTGTGTGCGTGTGTAAAAAGAGTTTTATTAAGTTTTTTTATATATTTGATAACACAGAATCAAATATTCTGTTTTTAGCACCCAGTTTAGGTCTTAAAAACATATTCGAAAAACCGCAGTCAATTTAAGAAAGTTTAATAAATAAATTTCAAACATATTTTTTAAACTTTTATATTCAAAATTAATAATAAAAAATTTAGTTTTTTAATTAATATACAAAAATTATTTGTAAATAACTTTAAAATTTGAGAAATTATTTAACATTTTTTATGTAACAAACACTTATGAATTTATGAATTTAATTTTCTTATTTTTTTTAAATAAAATCGCATTTTAATTAATCTCTTCAAGTACATGAAAAAATACCCATATATTTGGTTATAACAAAATCAAACATTTTTAAACTAATATTAATATAGCAGATATTGAAGATTCATAATTAAAAAAAAATTATATTTTTTAAGTATTTAAAAATACAAATAAAATGAGATATCTAACATCAAAATCCATCAAAACAGTCTTTAGTTAAGCATAATTAAACAAAAAAACTTATATCTTTAAAATTTATTAACCAAATATTTAGAAAAAATACAGTTCTCAAGGTTCAAAAACTCTATTTATATATAAAATTTTAAAAAGATTAGAGCAGTTTGACTCATGACAATAACAAATCCTAATACTTGAAAGTTTAGTAAATTTATGCTAATATTACTCTTAATAATTAAATAAATTTTCATAAGGATTGATAAGGACATTCAAAAGCTATAACCTAAGTTTCAAATAATGATATTTTTCAAAATAACAAAGGAATGACACCAGTTATATTGATTGTAGGTGATTAAAAGCTCTTACAATTGCATACACGCACACAAAAAATTTATACAATAACAGTCAATTTTTGATCTAATGATGTTCGAAAATGCTTGTAAGCATTTTTGGAAAAAAAATTTATTTCACTTATCCAAAGCTTCCTCTCTGATGAGACAATAGTAAATAAATTTTAAAATGATTCATAAAAAGTATTTGCATATTAATTACAGAAATTAGATTTTTATTATTAAGTTTGGATGAAGGAGTCTGATATAATATAAATTTGAAATTTTAGTAAGAGCTGAAATTTGAAAATTACTTATTAAACTTTCTTTCACAATAATGTAAGTATTAAAAATTATTTTATTATTATTTAATTTATTTATATGAATGAAATTGTTTTTTGTTTCAATTTAACTATTATGACAAATTTAGTATGCAAAATAAGGTAAAATATTATTTAAACGAAAACAAAAGATAAGCATTACAGAAGTGCTGATATTATAGTATTAAGCAAGATCGAACATATCAGAGCATATCAAAAGGCAAATAAACCAATACGATACAGAAGCACAAATAAAACGCGAACTGAAAAAGTTCGTCTATCGTCTCAATGGACAATATCCGAACCCTAATCATTTGCGAGTAGTTCGCATGCTGTTCCTATGTGATGATAACCAAGTGTCTAAATATTGATCGATGATCAAAAAGTCTTTGCCTTGAAACATTGGAAATTCCATGACATAATTTCTGAGTTAAAAGATTATAATTACATAATATAATCAGTTTTAATAAAAAAGTAGTCATGGGAGCTAGAATATGCCTCATCAGCCATTAATGGAGTAGAGTCTTATCAAGCCAAGATCCAGTTTCTAATTATAAGGAGTAAATATTACCGAAGTGAGGTCATTGATGATCATATAGTTGAAATCCGATGGTAGGAGGAATAGTCTTAGTTGTTATTGAAATTTCGTTAATTTAACGAAACAGCGTTCAGAAGCAGGATATTAATTAGGAATCGAGTCCGTGTCCGTACAAGTTTACTAAAGCAACTCGACGAGAATGTCCTCCAGCAAGTGACAAGTAGCAGCAGTACACGCATCACTTCGAAGCTCGAGTACGCTTGCGCTCGAATACACAATGACCAGGTCACGAGAGGTCGGTCATTAAGTAACCAAGAAAACGAGCGAGTGTGGCACACACACATACACACGCGCGCGCGCGCAGCATCAGTGCGGCAGTGCAATAGCGGAGAAAGCCAGAACAAGAGAGACAGAGAGGAGTGGAACGATTACGCGGCGAGCAGTCGGTCCATCGCAGCAACGAAAGCGGACGACGTCGCCTCCTTCTCATCTTTGGGGCCCATGCAGTCCGGCTCTCCTACACTGCGGTCAGCTATACGTCATCTAGCCGCTCTGGTGTGTGTGTACGAGATGGCCGAGCTCTCGAGCGCGCGTTCCACCGCGATCGAGTCATCCGATTCTTTTTTTCCTCGCTTCTGCATCCGAACATTCGCGCTATGCGTCTGTTTCTTTTTTCGCCTTCCCGCGTCTCCTCGCGATTCCGATGCCTCTCGGGACACGCGAAAAGGGATCGATGGCTGTGATGCGTAGTGTCGTCTCTCTCTCTCTCTCTCTCTCTCTCTCTCGCGTGCGCGAATAGGCAGTCAGAAAACTCGTTGAGCAGCAAATGCGACGTATACCCCTGTGAAACATTCGGCCCTGGATGTACGAGCATTGTCGACTATCCTCGCTGGGATATCGCCGATTCCCCTGGCACTTGCCGAGGAGAATGGCTTTTCTCGCGCCCATGCAAGCCTCGGGTTAAAACAGTAAACTGGCTTGCGAATGCAGATTTCAAGCTTTGCCCGATCAAATTCGTATATCGATGCGTTTGGGCATTTGTACACTATGGTGTTTGCCTCGGGAGATTAATTGAATTGGTTGGATTGGTATATAGGGTTGACAATTTTCCAACATTGTTTCGGCTAATTTATTTACCTGTTCTCGTGTTTCTCTATGCGAAGAGTATACGTTCATTTAAATGCGTTTGGAATGCGAGTGTAATGGTAGAATGTACAAGCTATAACAATGCGTTTAGTTCAAACAGGAATATTGTTTAGAAACGTTATTTTGAGTAATATATTGAATGATGAAACATTGTTCTTTGAGTTATTCTCGTTGTCAGTAAAAGTAAATATACTTATCCGCTATACGCTACTTCGTCTTTCAATTATTATCAATGATCAGAAATGGAAATATTAACTGAGTGTAAAATGAAACGCCATAGAAACTTGTTCATAAAAGTAATTGTTTATTTGTAAGAACTACACAGTTCAAACCACTTTAATGCAGTTCAAAACGTTTTTCGTTTCTTAGAATGCGTAAATCATGCACCTAACTTTTAATAGCGATCACCACTTGAAAAACGAAAGTGTGTTTGAAAAAGTAAAATTATTTACTATGAACTTAACTACAAGATGCATAAAATACCAGTAAATTGCACATAATAATGTAAATGAATTTGGTTGGATATTCCAATTAATTAACGTACATTTCTCTATACTTTGCTATGACGTAACGATGAAAAAATTGCTGCGGCTATGAAAAGAAACACTTTATGTTCGAAATATGAAGAGGCAAAAAAAGGAAACGGCGCGCGTTAAAAACATCCTTCCCATCTAGCGAGGGGGAAAAACACCGAGCCACAAAGAGACCAAGGAATATATATATAAGAAGGAGAAAGAAAGAGCGAGGAGCTCGCAACACGTAGAGCGCGTAGAAAAAGTCCAGGGACAAGAATAGAGCGATGCAAATAACGTGAGAGAGTGAAAAAAAAAGAAGCAGCCAAGAGAGAGAGAGAGAGAGACAGACAGAGGGAGGAAGCAGCAGGCAATAGAGAGATGGATAGAGAGAGGAGACAAGCGCAGGTATACACAGCAGAGAGAGAAAGAGAGAAGAAGAGATCCTAGCCAAAGAGCTGGCAAGAGCCGCTGCGAGCGACGTGTTATCCGCGCGCCAGAGCTAGCAGCGGGTGCTCTCGATCCGACTCGACCGGTTTTGCCTGGCTTCCCTCTAGGAGTTCTTCTAGCCTTCGGATTCTCTCTTTCTCTGTCTCTCCTTCGCCGCAAGAGAGAGAGAAAGAGACTATACGCGAGTGGTGACTCGTTAACGGCAGCGGCAGCGGCAGCAGCAGCAGCAGCAGCCTCGCACCTTCTGCCTGATCGTAGCTGCAGAGCGTCCACGAGGATCTGTGCAAGAGACTTTCTCAGCCCCCTATGAATCGAGGAAGTTTCGCGCCGGGGAATCGTCGCCGCTACTATGTAACGTCTCGAGCAATCATTTATCATTGGCTGCTTCAACACTACAACCGGCGCATTTATATACCGCGTGAGCTCGCGCTTACACGTCTTACGCACGAGGAGAACAAGTGCGGAGCTGCGAGTCATTGTCGGACCCGTGCGCGCGAGCCATGATTGAGTCCGTTGTTTGGACGTGTCTGCAGGTGAGAGAGAGAGAGAGAGAGAGTGGCGAGTGCAGCATCGGGGCGTCGGCGCCTAACCGATCCTGTCCGACCATTATTGTTTTTCGCCCGATGATTTCGTTAGCCGCGCGCGCGAGGGATGATGTGTGCTTAGGCGCCTCTCCTCGTGTGTCTTGCGAGTTGCGCGAGCCGGAAATTATCGAAAGCGTGCGTAGTCATTTACTACCGAACGATCGACGGCCGCCCGTGATTCGGCTAAAAATACAGATAAATAGACATCCAATTATATGCGCGTGGGGCGCGCGAGGATCTCTCTCTCTCTCTCTCTCTCTATCTGCGCCTGAGCGATGAATTTTTCATTCGAAGCTCGAATCCCGCGCGTCTGTGTAGTGTGTGTATTCACTTCCTGGATAATTAATTTTGTATCTTGGGTCGATAATTTTTCGTTGAGTTTCTCTAAATCTCTTACGGGATGACAGCCATATTAACATTTGCCCATACCTTCCAAATATTGAAGATGCACATAAGATATAAGTTGTTAATTAAGTGCGTTTCGTTTCACTAAATTATCTATTAATAAAAACTACTCAAAAATTTCTTATCATCGTGTTATTTCTCTTGGCTAACCTATAAAGGAAATTAGTAAATTATTAACCTAATTGAAAATTTAGACAGGAGCATCATTAGCTTCACGAATATTATAGATATTTTTTGAAAATATTTGCTCGTAAAATATTCGTGAAAATACCGTGACAATTATATGCGTCTAATAATTAGCGGCACATGCGATCATCGACTCTAGCGAAACAGATTCGTTTGACTATAGCAAGATAGAGCTTTTACCAGGCGCATTATCATACATTATGATTCGATGATCGATAAGCGATGATCTTCTCGCTATCTACGCCACTTGATCGCTCTCATAATTGTATCATCGCATTATTTATCAACCAGATATTCGATCGGGACGAGGGAAATGTGCGTTACATGAGGAGGAAATAATTATATTTCGTAAATCTGGAACGGAAACATAAATCACCGGTTATATATATATATATTTCAATGGTCGCCCGTGCCGAGTTTGCGCGAAAAAGTCAGGTATAGAGAAACCTTAGCGCCTCTTTTGCAGGTATGAAGTGGTAAATCATCGGGGCCCCCCGACAATGCGTAGTAAAAATTCTGGCAACCAATCAACAAATCTTGAATATAAATCAAGCGCATATATGCGTATACCCATGTTCCACGCGTTTGTATATACATATTTTAAAAACTTCGGTATATTTCACCTCATTGTGCATCGTGTCGCGCGCACTTCAATTATCAAATATATTTTTGAGCATAAATTCCCGAACGATTGCCTGCAATTTTCATTCGCAAGTCGACTGCGAGTCTTTGCAAATATATACATATATACGTGTATAACCATAAAATACCAAGCTGATGATAATCCCGGCATAGTCTTACTAATCCCCGTAGGGTGCGCGAATCTGCTTTGCCAAGAAGGAGGAAGAAGAAGAAAAAAAGCTCGCGCGACGCAGTTTCTGGTTGAAATAGTGAACGCGTACCTTTGGATTATTTACGCGGAGGACAGGCGGAACAGCCGAGCAGCTCGTCTTCTTCGCCGGCAGTATATGTGTGCATAAGTGTGTGTACGTGTGTGTGTATATATACATAGAGCGTCTCAAACGGGACCGAAATCCAGTTTGAGAATCGAGTTCCACCTCGCTTTCCTCTCTCCTTCTCTCTCTGTCTCTCTCTCTCTCTCGCGAGACATAAATACGCAGACGCAGGCAGAGTCGGACAAACGGTCCAGCTGAGGCCGTTGATCACACAAGCAGCTAAATCTCGCAAGTGGAGGCTGTTCTCGGCTAGAGAGAGCGAGAGTTTTCCTTCCCTCGACCCCTCGGCGACCTGCTGCTGGACACTCGCTATGGGGCGATGTGCAGGTGCTGCTGCTGCTGCAGCTACTGCTCTGCAAGGGGTTGCTCTGCTGCTGCTGCTGCTGCTGGGTAACCGGAATTATTTATGCGGCCTGCAAAGGAGAGAGTGAAGGATCTATGGGTAAGTGGCGAGGAAGAAAGTGAGGATAAGGACTGCGGTAACATGCGCCACATCGGAAGTTTGCTTTTGGACAATTGGGCGAGTCTCCGAGAATGAATGATGCGTTAAAACACTATACAAGTGCAAACTATTGCGATTGAATAATACAGAGATGGCTTGATAAATTAAAAATGTTATTGAATTTATGGAAGCTAAATGTGTGTTTAAACCTTTTCACATTATACAATCTCATGTTGTTGAATCTACTTTTTCACATTACGATCTACGCCAAGTCATATAGACTAAATTCAACGTGTTATAAACTGAATAACTACTTTTTAGAGTGAAATTTGACTCTAAAAGGAGGTGGCTTTGTTTGTTGCTTTTGATATATACATATGTACTCTATAATATCTCATTCATTTAATGACTCTAATAACATTGATCGAAATAGCTGAACGTCGTATTCGATACTTCAATTTTCTGCATTTATAATTGTAGTTAAAAAATCTCTTGCGCGTAAATTTACTTGCAAATATCGCGGTACTGAAGGGGCAGCACTTAATTTTTAATTGAAACGCCCGCGAGTAAGAAAAAGGGGGCCAGAAAAATTTCAAAGTCGATTCCCTATCAGCTTATCACGCAGGCATATACCGAGGCTGATAAATAACTCAGCGCGATCACGCGGAGTCCAGTAGTGGTCGGAGGAGTGCGCGCCGAGGGTAAGTATTATCGTTCCCTGCAGCTCTGTATATATAGGTATAGCAGGTAGCTCTCTCTCTCTCTCTCTCTCTCCCTCTGTCTTTCTCTTTGGTTTGATCGAGGCCCAAACGGTAATTAAGCCTAACAAGGGCCGTCATTAGCACAGCATTACATAGTTATTAGGGCGTCAGAGGGGGAGTGAGAAACGTTCGATAATCACGAAAGGCGAACGACAAAGTTCAAGTTCACCCAAAGTGTATGGGAGAAAAATTGCAGAGCGACTTTTTCTCTGTTCCCCCTTTCGTTTTCGAATTAGAATTTCAAATTTAATGCATTCCTGGAGGTTGTAGCCGCCACCGCCGTCACCGTACCACCACTACAGCGCTCGTTTACTTATCTATTATAAGCTTGTTTTGAAACATCTTCATGAGTCGGAAGTAGATTGTATGTATGGATTGGTTTGGAATTGGGAAAGTGAGCGCGAAAATGAGCCGATTGGCAGAGAAACACTGTAAATCCAAGTGTGTTAATGTAACACGTTTGTTTAATATGAATAACACACATCCAAGTGTGTAAAATCTGTAACACAAGCGTGTTACTTTACTACACTTGTATTTGCCGTGAGAGCAACGAAAATGAGCCGATTGGAGGAACAAGTGTGGCAAAAGTGCCGGTGTTCATTTCAAAGATGTGGTTGGAGGTGGGTATATATATGTATATAGGACGAGTATTAATGTTCGAAGCGTGCAGTGCTGCGATTGCGGTTACGGTATCGGTGTATGTATACGTGTGTAGGGCGAGAGCGGCTCGCGTGATGAGAGATGTGGCGGTGGAATCCTCGGAAACCGCCGAAATTTCTTTTTGCAGCTTTTGCTGCCGCTGCTGTACGGAGCGAGGGGATACAATATGAGCCGCCGCCGTCACTTAGTCCGGTATTTCGAGAATTTTGGCGTTTTACGTTCGCTGGTGAATTAGAGCGACTAATGGCGCATCCCGCACGCCTGTTGTGAAAATTACTTCTTATTTTGAACATCCGAGGTAAAAGGACTCAATTGCATAAGGTTCATTTCTGTTATCGTTAGATTAGAAGTATTAAAGTATTCAAGTTTCTCGCTAAATCACATATGATTACCGTTGATGAAATCTGCGAACGATGCGAACATGAAAAATAAAAAGATCGTGTTATGAAGGTGTTCAGTCTGTTACCTCAGAAGTTTTAAGATTTAAAACGTATTCGGATAAATTACAAATATAGACTAATTTCTCTTCCAGAAATAAATAATAACCGAAAGTATTCCGAGAAAAAAAGTGAAAATTCACTGATATTCTAAAGTACGAATATCGTTGTAAAGCAGCAATAAACGCGATGAGCGAGGCTCGCGAAAAAGGCAGGAGTAAATCCAGAAGCCGCTCCGCGCAATAGCAAGAAATGGGTTAACGATGTACAAAGTCAAGGTCACTAGTGTTGCAGAAGACGTACTTGCAGCGAGAAAGAGAGAACAAAAAAAAGTGCAGCACTCGCAGTCGGGCAAGAAGCTGCGCTCAGAAGATGCAGTGCATCAACACAACAACACACTGCCGCAGCCTCGGTCGCAGCTCCTCTAGTCGCCTCCTTCTTCTTCCTTCGTGCAGCAGCAGCTCTCGGCCCTAACCCCTTCATTATAAGCATATATTTCACATATATATATATATATAGAGAGAGAGAGA
>UELV01072080.1:696-30421 GCA_900490015.1 Megastigmus stigmatizans
GGGGGGGGGGGGGGGGGGGGGTAAGCTCTCGTTTCGCCGTGAGCCATATAAGTATATCGGCACTCAAAGCTTCCACTTTCTTTCCGTTGAAGGCAATACAATGGATCTTTTTACAGCGTGAATTAAGTTTGGTTTGTTTTTTTTTTCGAACAAATATATACGAAATTGTGTACGAATTCGTCGGGGCTTTTTCCTTATAATTTGAATACTGATTTAGGCAAGTTTGATGGCACGTATATTTGAACGCGGCAACCGATCGATCGCGCGCCTTTATTGCTTTGAAAATATTTCGTGAAAGATACCGAATCAATTTGTGAAAATACGCGTTCCAAGATTAGTAACCTGCATTTATAAATGACATGCAGTTTCATATTCTTTTAATGTCACAACTTGGTTAAAATTGTTGCGTCATTAATGAAAGAAACACAAAAAGATACACGTTGCGTTTGATAATTCAAAATAAAGGCATGAAAAAGATTGCGCGCAATCGCGAAAAACAATGTTTTCCATCGTACAAGCACAAACAAAACCCGAGACCGTGCAGGCAAAACACACACAGACACACGAAAACAGAACAAATCGAAAACTCATCCACTCCACTCTCAGTCATAATAGCTCTGACGTGCGTATATGTATACATATATCCCCGCGAGCCCGTATAGCTTAGGATTTATGGAGTCAAGGATACCCGGTGCCTACCCTCGGCATAGTCTCGTGCGTGTATTAATAAAACACGCAAACAAGCATTTAGCTGGGCATATGCTTATACGCGAAAAGTAGCGACGTTGGTGAGTCCAGGGGCAAAGTTGATCGCGGTTACACATATCCTTCTTTTTCTAAACCGTCGTTCTTTCGGGGTTAGCTTTGAAAGGGGAACGTGTGAATTGAGTTTTTTGTTGCTGGGGACTGAGAAAATATTGTCGAAGGACGCCGCGGCAAAGATCCTGGAATGACAGACTTCTGAAATGTGGGCATTAATTTGAATATTTTTAATTTCAAAATAGTAAAAGTTAACTTGGGCAAATATTTCAAATAAATTTCCTGCAACAGTATCGATCCGCCATTTGTACCTACTTGGAAAATCGAATTCCGTTTCTGCTGCAAATCTTGTATAGGTGTACTTGCACTCACGCTTACAATTCATTACTTAACATTTGTAGACAAAAATCCATTTACTCTCAAAGATACCAAACCAGTTTCAGTCCACCCTCGCAATGGTATTCTCTTATTAACAACATCCACATACTGTCCTTTAACTGCTTTAAAAAAAAAAAGCATCCAACACGAATTATTCGCGTACAGTAGGGAATCCCCGCGACCCTCGACTATCTCGAACCGCTCTAACGAACGAACCGTAGAGATGCAATTCACATATTTATATACGAGCCTCGGGGCATTCTCCTAACGGATGCTGCGCTCTCGCCGATGACGCAGTAAATGGCGACTATATTACCTCGCGCTTTGCTCTGACAGCTGACGTCAACATCTGCGCACGACTGCTCGCGGATAATGAACTTTGTTATTTTTCGGGTATTCGAGTGATGGAATATGCTCGGTCGAGTTTTCAAATTTATGGAGAACTCGAGGCTTGCGAAAGTTGAAACATTTTCATTCAGTTGAAAAGTATCTGTACCAAATCATATCTAATTATTTTTCTTTGGAGATCTTGTAAGATACCTATAACAACTGTTCGTTGTGCAGGTAATCATACAATTTGTGCAACAGCTTTAAAGAAATACTGAAACTGAATAAGATGGTCGGTCATGTTATTATTTATTTACAAATTTACGGAAAGATATTCGTAGAGGAATGTTTATTATGTAATGTATAAATGGAATTCTCAATGGAGATTCCCCCTACTTGACAAGTCAATTACACTCAGCTAAAGATAGGAGAAAAATATTAGAAGTAAACTGTAAGTGGAATGTGCATACTTGAGGAAAACAGAGATTTATATTTGAAAAAATAAATATTTCTTGTTAAAAGCTCATTGTGCAGATATTTACTGATAAAACAGACATCCTTAGGAACAAATAAAGATCACGATGCTCGGTTTTTTCTTCGTGCATTATAGCGTATGTCGCACATCATTTTGTCAATTATACGTTGAGATTGAACATTAAATTACAGATAGAGATTATACATGCAGACTACTGACGTAGGGCAGTACAAAAGAAGTGAGCATACAAAAAGGAAGGATTAACATAGAAGTCGGTGATGTAGCACATGATGTAATGTAATGTAGATCCTATGGCGAAGCGAGATAGTCTTAAGAGGCGAATAAGTTACCTGCTACTGCCACACATTACTTTTAATCGTAATAGACAAAAGTAGAAAAAAGCAGTCATTATACTTTTTATGCTCAAGCGTGACAGATCGAGTTTTGCGAACAAAGGGTTGAACAGTTTACCTCTTGTAGCAAAACTAATCGCCATGCGTGTTAAATTTTACTTTTCCAATGTTATTTATTTATTTAACAACTTTACAATTTTTGTTCCTTCAGCTTGCATTGCACACACTAGCAGAACTCTTATATTAGCGGAAAATCATATTTTGCAGCTCTCTCTTCAACGCTATCCTTCTCACCTCAACCACTATTACAAATTTCCCGTTGACCAATAAGACCTGAATAGCTTTTATCGAATCCTTCGCCATAATCACTCGCCTACCTATGCGAGCCTGCGAGCGCAAGAATCGCCTAATCATTCTGACAATGAAGTACTTCGGAAACTTTCGAAATCCACTTATACAGCGCATAAATATAACAAAATATAAAGAAAAGCAACTTTTTTACAAGCGTTTCGCGAAACTGTTTTATTATCGCGCGACTGCTACATACAATATACCGCGTGCAAGCGAGTTGCGCCAACTTTTGGGCTTTCCGAATTACTTTCACACACGCACACACAGACACCGGACGTCGAGCCGCTGATGTTATAATGTGCAGAGGCTTGAACCGACGCTATAGTCTATCCGCGTGTTGGGAAATGTGCGTCGAGAAAAAGTTGTGGTTTTGTTTACTTTGGTTCTCAAATTTTCCGTTTTTACTCGAGTGGAAGCTATAGTCACTTGGGAGACGCACTATATCTCATCACTATATTCAATAACAATAAAAGAAACTTTTTTGCCTTTGATAAAATATACTCGTTTGAAGACAGTCGGTACTTTTTATTTATTTTACCGGAATCGATTGCCATCCTAATGTATAAATTATATCGATTGTCAAAGGTTATAGAAAAATTTTCTTTGAGATTTATGTGATTCAAATTTGTACCCAAGCCCAAGCCCAATTTTATTTATTCAGAATTTGAGTTTTCCATAAAACAAAACTTGAACAAAATAATAAAATTTCAAGTTCAAGGCAGTCGCACAAGTTGACGCTCCGTGGCCCTCGAAGCTAAGTAAGGAGTGTTTTTCGGACTTGGATATTCAGATAAAAGATACTTTCGAAAGATGCGCCACTGGTATTTTTCAAGGTCAAGGACTTTGGCCACGAAATGGTAGCTGCTTGCGGCTTAACTAAAACTCTCAATTAACATCATTAATGACCTTTTTGCATTAGATGACAGGCTTTTTCGAAATTGTTTAATAAGATAGATTTTTTATCGTTGGATACTAATCGAACGATGCTGCTTTAATCTTGATATTAATGGTGTCGAAAATGTTGATTATCCGTAGTTATAAATATTTATGTACGACTGTACAATAAAATAAATAGTCAATATAAATTGATAGTTTTCGCAGATAAAGAACTTTTGCATTTTTCTGATTGTGTATATAAAGAGTCATACAAGATTACAAATTAAATATTTTATTACCTACTTTCAAGCAACTCTTAAATGAATATGATTTTTGAAAAATCTCATACGTTGATTCATAAATAAATATGTATAAGAACATTGCACGCGTCATTTAAATTATTCATTGCTATATTGGAAACAGCATTACTCGATATGGCCTGGAGTTATTGTTTATATGTGACAGAAGTAAAATATCGCTTCCTCTTTTACAAAAATATCTTCCGTATGTATTATTTGTAATTAAAGACTAATTCCTACAATTTTAAATTATGTACATTTTTACCACACACATAATACAATTTTTATGTAATAATTGTGCTTAATTACTGTACCTATATTTTTATTTTATAAAATAAAAAAAAGCAAACCTTGAAAATAATGAGCAAGGTAGGCTTGTCTGTAATTCAAATTTAAATAGCGTACATTTGCAAGATAAACTGTCAAAATTTTCAAAATCTCCAAAAACGTATTCTGGTTAGAAGCTCAAAGAGGCACAATACGAATGGAAGGTGAACAGCCCGCTGATGGAATTTTTCATTTCTCAACTAAATGCGTTCGCCTTCCTAAATTCAAAGAAACGTCTTCGTGTCCACCAAGTCATTAATTATTAAGTTGGTCACCATTTATTATTTTAATGCTAATCGATACATGTGCGCTTCGTTACTTCTAACGTAATGATTTTAGCCTAGTAATATCGTGTTTTTCTTTTCTAAATTGAAAAGGTTCCTAGCGGTTGAAAGTTTTATGAAGCATAGATTTATGATGTTAAGCAAAATTACGCAAACGTTTCCGTTGGCGCAAGTGTTAATTTTTAAATAGTAAAAAGGTGTTGAATATGTCAGTTTTTCTAAAAGCACACTTATTATTTCATTTACTTTATGCTTCACAAATGAATAATGTCTAATTGCTCAATTATTATTTTTTGGCATACTCTAAATTTTGTAAATAAAATTAACATTAATGTTAACCTGATGTAAATAAATTCTCCACAAATTCTTTTTTCAATAACCATGTAACAAAATTAAAGCAAAATATATAAAGCAAAAATTTATTTTAATTTCAAGTGTGTAATTATATAGAAAGCAAACGGTATAGCGAGAAACATGGTATTGAAACTGCAAAAAATTACGAACGACCCAGATATGCAAAAAAATCGCGAACTTAGCTGATATTATTTAGCGTCTGCATACCGAGGCACGGAATCACGAGCATGCGATGAACCGTAATAAAGAGGAACGACACTTAGTCGCAAACTCAATTCACCTTCGCACGTTTGTTTTAATTACCAGCAAATAGTGTAAATAAGTTCTGCATGCGTCGCATAAAAAAAACTTCTCCGGCTGGGTAAAATTGAAAATATGTGCCGTGATTTTTCTGTGCTATTTTGAAAATGATTCTGAAAAGTTGCATAGCTTGGAAACAGTATAAGTCTATGAGGCTGGAGGAGGCTGATTTCGCCAGCGAAAGATTGTGTGAGTTTACAACGCACATTTGTTTTATGCCCCGAGCTTCGTAAAAATAAGCGCCATTAATTATATATTCTTGCTAGAAAATACCTCTTTAGTTATTTTTGTGGATTCGAACTTGTTTTTGTGATAGTTTGGATACTATAATTTACTTAAAAACGCATCACTGACAATGCAATAGTATAGTAAATTGAAAAATATTATAAAAAGTAGCTAATAATAGCAGTAAGGAAATGAAATTCAGATATTTATAAATAAGTCATTGTTAGGAAAAGAACTTTATACTTTTATGTATTATAATATAGAAACATATTTAATGATTCTCATTACGTTACACCTTAGTATTATAGTATACATATATAGTTGGGCATAAGCATTTTATAAACCACTCGCAACACGATCAAACAATTATAAATTCGCTCTTGACGTGAAATGTTTTTTCTTCGCGTACTTTTGCCTGTACATTATGATCCTCATCTAATAATCCCAATGGTACAAAGATTCTAAAAAGTGACCTGCATGAAATACCTGTACACTGGACAACGGAAAATAGTAGATGTAACAAATTATAGTTTTTCCTTTCTCGATATGCAAACGACGAGCGGCGCAATGGCGGGAACGGACAGAAAAAAAAACGAAGGATCGACGTGTTTTTGCTTTATTGATGCTTTCGTCGCCAATGGGATAATCGTTGTATTCGCGGTAGGAAACTGGAGGGGATCGAGTGAGCAAAAAAATTGTTTGGCACGCAAATAAGATGGAGCTTGTGTCGGCGGTGTGAAATGACGATGAGATTCTCCCGTGATTAATTCTAGTTGTTGAATTCAAAATTTATTTTTAAACGAACAGATCTCTAACAGAGGATAGAATAAATGTATTTTTTTTAAATAAGCGTAACTTTATGTTTCGACCTTTATTAAAAGGAGCGTTCATACATTGTGTATAATATATATATATATATCATCGATCACAAACGCATTTAAATTCTATTCTAGGTAGTTTTTACTGTACTTTTTTTATAGGAATAAATAATCTCCTTCATTACGTCAAATAGTTAAATGATTGCGTAGGTTTGTTTGCAAGACCGATAATCGATTTATCTACTAATATGATAGAACCAATCGATCAATATACCATAAAAATACCATAACAAAAAACTGAACAATAATTAATTTCATTAATATACGTTTCAGCTTGGATGCACATTTAAACTTTTTTTTCTTAATCTCATTTTACTTATTTATCGTAAGTTTTACAAGTAAATTTTTGATCTGCTGATGAATTTTCAATCCTTTACAAACTTTTCATTTCATCTAAAATATCCATCTGGTTTTAATATTAATTTCAAAATTTCACCCATACGAAACAAAATTAACTTGCTCTATTAATCAATTGAGCTATCTCTAAAAATTAACAGTTCTCATCATTAATCAATGGAATTAAAATCATACTTTTCCAAATTTTCAACATCAAGCAAAAATATCTATTATTTGTTTTATATTTTTAAATAACTAAGTTTGTTGTCGAATGCTATGAACAATGTTAAGGGTGATTTGTATTCCTAGTACCTTGAGGAATCCAGGTTTCGTTATCGCACTGCTCGAGATGTATCTCCTATGTTTTGAGACTAGTGCGTATTACGTTTGTTTGCCTTATACGAGAATAGAGTAACTAAGTATAACAGTGCAATCGTGGAAAAAATAATCTACGGAAGGTCGACCAGAGCTGCTAATGTACATCAGAAGTGTTATTTAGGTAGTTTTGTCTCATCCAAGCAAATTGCAAACGATTTTCTGGATCAAGATCGTAACTATTTCATAAAACTGTATCGTGATGGTTGCTATTTTTAAAATCAACAAACGTTGAAATTACTAAACTTTACAGTTTGGTTGTCACTTTAAGAAAAGTACTATTTCCATCTAGTGTTATCAAAACAAAGAAGCTTTTGAACTGATAAGATTTATGCCAATTTTAAAAATATTTAAAAATAATACAAAAGTAATACATTGCGATGAAAGTAGATGGTGATTTAGGAATAAATGAAATTAAAATCAGATTCATGAAAAAAAATCTTATTTTTTCGTAACATTTGACAGGCTTCTACTAATCAATTAATTTATTATACGATATTATATGGACAAAAGATGTTGCCCATTTGTACGTCAGATTTCACGACATTCTCACTTATAGTTACTGATTTTTTTTGCCATAAAATATGAAGACTTGCTAATTTCCCGGCCATTCGTAGTATGTTGCCTTGAATGGGGAAAAGAAAAAAATCTGCATAAATGTTTATATAAAAAATACCATATGTGATTGATGCGTATACTTGATAGTTTTTATATTTTACAGGAAAAGTTATATTTATAATTAGAAAAAGATTAAATTTATAACACATGACAATCAAGTAGGTCATTTTTTATTGAAAATTTCACATTTTTTAGTATCTAGTTCAAAAATAATAAATTAAACCATTTATTCATTTTTTACAGTTTCATTGCAGGTAACACGATCATTTTCATCGTAAATGGTCAATTATACGTGATTTTACTTTTATAAGACAAACAATGGTACAACATTTTTATAGCATGGTATTTTTTTAAAATTGTAATTTTGTCAATTGATTTTTTTAATATAAATAAGTACTTTAAAAAATTGCATTCGCATTGTAAAATATGTATACTATAAAAAAATACGCTTCATATAGATATATATTTCTATATAAAAACTTGTGAAAATTTTTGTAAGAAGACGTCGATGCACCTGTATTTTCGTTGTCCCAAATAAAATTTACAACGCGGAATGGAAGTGATCAAAAGAAATTGGAAATTTTTTATTTATTTTCAACATATTCTCCACAATACTTCATATTTACTTTGTGTGGACTTACAATACAGCTCACCAATTTCAAATATCTTCATTTGATCTCTCTTTGATAATGACTTGAAACGTATTACGACACTCTCAAAGGTTCTACAATTATTTTCAACGAATTTTCCAATATCGTTTTGTCGACTCAATGCATCCCGAAACTCGAACTCGAGTCACAATTTTTCCCAATCAAATATCTGCAGGAAAAAGAGTAAAAAGTCTGCGGTGTGCGCAAGTGCAACACGATGACGCTATACCTCATGCGTCTTCCTTTGTACTCTCAGCTGTGGCTGTTTCTGTTCTTTCTCTCTTACGTTTTTTTCTCCCTCACCGCATTCGGCGCAAAAGGAGAATATACAACGAATGCATCAAGAACGCGTTTTACGAGGAGCAGGTCCAACGTCAGGAGAGCGATACGCATCCCCGGAGGAAAACCGGATCTTGGGCTCTTTTGGGATGGGGTTTTGTGAGCGAGTGAACTGCACGGAATACCGAAATCGCTCTTAAGGTAGTCCCCGACGTAAAACAAGTCACCTGAATATTTCAATTTTAATTTGATGGAGTACTACCCGCGATACTCTCATTTAATTTTAACTTGAAAATTAAATCCTACACGATTTGAAAAATGGATTTAAAAAATTATTATTTGAAAGGGTGATGAACTTTAAGATGTATATGTATATATAGATACCGAATGTGCAAGGACAAAAAGGTGCTTTAAACTCGTATTAAAATTAGTATATTTTATTTTATAGAAATTATAGTACAAAAGGAACTTCTTGCATCAACGATGTTATTGTGTAATAGACAAGAAGAACACTGCTAAACTACATAAACATTATGTGCTTTTACATTTTTGTAGAAGCATTTAACTGATTCGAGAATTCAGAGTCTTGACGTATAACCGAAGTAACTTCAGATCTTAGATTATAAGTCTGCGTGAAATCATATTTTTCTTGACATACGAATTACATTCTTAGCTTTTTTTTCAACATCGTGCAGTAACTTGCCACTCGCCTTAATCAGATTCTACGTTTTTTTAGCTCAACTTGCTCTCAAGCTCAATATATGCGACTATAAAGTCTTAAAATCACAATTGAAAGTTTTTGTTTCTATGAGGTAAAAAAGGAATCATTCTAAATTCACTCGATTGATTAGAAATAAAAAGTTAAACAATTAAGCTATCCAATAACAAAGTCATAAAATTAATTTATGAGGTCTCGATTCTCCTTGCAATAAAAAGTTACAATGGCATCGGACAATTGAAATAGACGAGTTTACCGAAAAAAGCTTACAGTGACGCTGGAAACGCGGAATTCACTGTGCCGTGAAAATTATATAAAGATAGCGATCCATAAAGTGCACGCTGCAGAGGAAATTAGCGGTGGGCCGGTAATGTCGGTATAGAGCAGGTGGAAGCTGAGCGCCGCGCCTCTGTTTACCGCAAGTCCACAGATAATGATGCGAGAGTATAGAGTAGCTGCAGGAAGATAACTCGGTGGTAGCGCAGCGTCGATAGCGTCGTTTCGCCGTGACTCGTTAGTGCGCGCATACAGTGACATTGACATGTTTCTGGTCGCAGTGTGACAAGGTTGTATGCCCGACACTGCGAGGGTAAACTAGTTTCCCGCTATGAGCGATTTTTCTATAGCGATATCAATGACAATTCGATCGATTACCGATTTATCGATTGTTGTTCACTCTGCGCAAACACTATCTGATTCGATTAAAATCATTTTTTTTCGGATAAGCAAACATTGTATGTGAACCTTTGGCGATTCTAATGCGGATAAGGGATTCCGTGCAACAATAGAGTGCAGCTTTGTAAAATAGGAGTACTGAATCTCTAAGAAAATAAAGGATTTAATCAGTTCCAGAAAACCAGGAGCTGTGCGTAAAAAACAAGATCGGTAAGCGGTGCAGACACCGGGCTATGCAGCGTCTGGCTATCTCGAAATATTGCAAGTCCAGCGGTATTTTATGAAAATGACTGTGCGCGTCTGGGAACACGAGAGAGAGAGAGAGAGAGAGAGAGAGAGAGAGAGAGAGAGAGAGAGAGAGAGAGAGAGAATGACTGTGCAGCAGAGGTTGCGCGCGTCAAACTGGTTTTCCTGTTTAGCGCTAACTTTCTGCACATTGCGTGGCATTGTCCCGATGAATAATTAAGAAAAAACGCGCCTAAGCGACATTTGAACGATGTACGCACGAAGTCTTCACGTGCGAGTAGCCAAAGAATCGAGGGAAAAAAATTTTGCCATTATTCTATATAGTGACAATTTTTTCTGTATTATTGATTTGGCAACTGATTTATGCTACTTTTGATGTGACTATGATAAATAATACTACTTTTTTCTAATAGTACATTTCGATATACTAGTGCGATAAATTGATTTTATTCTCGCATGAAATTTTTGCACACGAGCGAAGCGAGTGCGAAAAAGTCACACGAGGGTGAAATCTATTTCTCGTTTATGTAAAGAACCGTATTTTATGATACAACTTGTGAGAAACTGAATTTAACTGCAATTAAACGTGCATCTTATATCCCACGTCCGATAAATCGAACTTCTTGCCCGGAGTGTCATAAATGTATTTAAAAAATAAATTGGTGCCAGTAACAAGCAGCCTGGTCTTAATTTATAAGTATATAATTAATATTTTAAACAGATACAAACATCATTTTTCATTTTTTTATTTACTATGGGTTAAAAACTTGGAAAAATAGAAATACACACGTTTTTAGTTTTATTAATAATAAATATACATTTGAATCTTTGTGGGGTTTGATACCAGAAACCCTAGAAATGAGGCAGCTCCACATTGCCTGGCGATTCCTGAGGTTGAGGTGAAGGAAAGCATGAATAAAACACAAGGCGAAATGTTTTAGTTTTAGAATACTTTATTTGCTCTTACTTGTAACATGACCGCCCTTAGATGCGGTCGAGCGGAAACTGAACATCGTAATAAGTTTACATGACTCTCGCACTAGAGGGCTTCTCCTCTCTTTCCTAGTGACTTTCGGGTACGGATACCCTACATCTTTTACGGCGGTGCGCCACCTATGCAGGAATTCGTTATACCATTTGCGCTCGGGCTCGGCCAATTCAGCTCATTCATCAGCTCTAAACAATAACTGACCATTGGTCACGTACCGATCCCAGGTAAGCTCGGTAAAGGATTCTTCGTTATCGACGATTTTAAGCTAGCAACATCTATAGATAATTTAGTTTACTATATACCTCACTATAGTTTTTATTAATAATCTCGCAAACTGATGAATAAGTTATAATTTATAAAGGTCACAAGTCTCTTTAAACAGTAATATTAAATTTATAGCATACAATAAATTTTAAATTTCGCTATCGTATTATACTGTCTATATTATAAGTTTAAAATAATTAATATGCATTTTACATATTTTTTCTACTTTTATTTTTTATTATTTTTCTAACATTATTATGTTATAATATTCCAGGAAACGATCTCAAAAAATATACTACATACTAAAATATACTAAAATTATATTAAAGAGAATTATTAAATGCCTTAATTTAAAACAAATAAAATTTGAAATCAATTTTTGAAAGATGCTTATTATAACTAGTCTAAAACAAAAATCTGCTTTTCTTCTAATTTCATGATTTCTCGCACGATATGTGAATTACATCAAATACTGCGACTTTATTGTATGTTGACCTTCACTTTACGATTTTTTTACGTACTCATGATTGAATCTTTTAGTGCTGAGATTTCTATATACATAAAGTGTCGCAGGTGGCACGTGTCTAAGTCCATTTAATGAAATTTCATCATCGATGGTGGTCTGTTTTTTAATCATGGAACACACGCCAATATCTTCCTTAAGAGGATATATGATGATTTTAAACAGAATATAATGAATTTATTTTTTGAATGCCGATAAATACGTTTTACAACGCAAGTCAAGTAGCGAGTAAATTCAATGTTGTACTTTTAGAGTGCAGTTATTGGAGCTTGATCAATCGTATAATTATCGTGCTAACCATCTTATTTGCAAATACTTATAAGTCAATTGTCATTCAAAGTATCATAAAAAGTAGTGAAACGTCAATTTAAAATATTCAATTCAAAAAGAAAAAGAAATTTAATATCCACAAAGCACTTACTTTTATCTTTCAGTTAATTTTCCAATTGAAGAAAAAATTATCGCATAAATCACGATTAGACGTATTTTTTTACTAAATTTTTTATTTAAATTTAATCCCAATGAGACGCATACACAACTTCTAACTCAATTGTATAAAAAACTAATTTTGTAAATATGAGTAAAGAATATCTAATACATTGATCTTGTCAAGTTAACTACTTCTAATCGAGTGCCAATGGTGAAACAAATTGAAGTACTTTGGGTCTATTTGCTGTCAAATTGAATATAATTAAGCTTAATTTTAATTTCTTGGCAATAGGTAAGCCGTAAAATTAAGCTTGCTTTACTTATATACATAAAACGTACCTTTAAATTACAATTTTAAATTCAGCGTTAAAATAAAAATTTAAAAAAGAGCGCACTTTTTACTTATGAATATTTAAAATCTTTCTTACTATAATATTCTTAGCCCCTTTAGTCAGACTAAATAAAAAAAGAATATTTAATAAAGATTTCAAACAATACTTATCGTGCAAAGATTTTTAAATTGTTATTATTGAATCCTGCTCATTAGCTGAAAATCGGGAGCTTTAAAAGCCATTGCAATGCTGTACTTTAAGAATAAATACATACCAAGCATGCCTTTCATTATATTTTTACAATGAAAGTCAGCTGTGATTTCAATACAATAATTATTATCTTGAATAATAACAAATGAAATCGCATTCCAGTATACCGACTCGGAACATACGTCGCGCATTGGCTTCTTCTCGGAAGCTTTTGAAATATTGCAGCGTAATCGAATTTCGACTTTTCTGTACTGGTGTATAAGACAGCATTTTAAAATTATTAGAACGATTATCTTAACAGTTGTTCAAATTTAATTGCTTCTAATGTTGGTTTATGTCTTCATTCAATGTAAAACGCAAGCTTTTCTGAAAGTTTTTTATATTGCAAAGTCTAACTGTAGGATATTTAATGAAATTATAAAGGTATAACTGGAAATTCTAACGTAATTTAGTTGTTTAATAAATGAATTTCCATTTTCCACAATTTTCAATATTATCAGAGTTGCATAATGACAGCGTTATAAGTAAATTATGACAATAAATCAAACTCTTCTCTAGGTCATATGATTCTTACTTCAAAACTGCGTAAAACTTTAACACTATTATTGATTAACTTTATCGTTGTAAGACAAAAAATAATCGTATATATATATATACTAGTATAGTAGTACGCACTACTTTGTCAGACATTACAAAGTTAGCATATTAATTCAAACTGAATGCAATCATATTTAAAAATCTGTTGAATAATATCATTTTGATTTTACCGATACTGTTTTCATTCAAACCAATATTCATTATTGATAATGCATTAATGTGTGTTTTTATTTTGCCACACTTGGCGAAAGTATAAACAGATCTACACTTTGATATCTCTATACTTTTTAAACTGAAGTAAATTAAAAATTTTTTGTTATTAAATATTGCTATAAAAAACGAATGGAACGAAAAAAAATTATGCGCAAATATGTTGATTTTATACATTAGCGGTATATCGTATATGCATGATACCCCAAGTAATCTATACGTGAAACAATGTTAAATATGAACGAGTATTTGAGAATAAGATATGCAATTTATTTCGTGACGTAGAAGGTTCAAATTAAATGGATAAGTGTAAAAATGTTCCGGCAATTTGTTACTGGAAAATTGTATAATCCAGTTCTGGTCAATTTATTACGTATGCTTGAGATCAGCACGTTTAAAAGATTCGTAACATTTTTCACTCCAGAATTCTCAGATATATTTGTGAATGCATTCATATATGTATTCACACGACCCTTCAGCGATATTCTTTATAGCATCTTAAAACTAGAGCAGCCAAAGGGAGAAGTGAATCTGTCTTTTTTGCTGAACAAATGCAATATTCATCTCGAATACATGGAAATACACTGTACTGAAATCTGCTATTTCCGCTTTATGAAACATTATTATGAACGTAGCTTGGATTTTTGTAGTTTCTTCTTATAAAAATGCATCCCTCATTCATTTAAGAATCCGTTCCCGAGAAATCTCCAAGAGTTCTTTCCTCATATTAAATATAAACCGTAAACGTGAATGTCGTCACTCTAGTATAAGCAAGTGAAATATTAGACGCATCTCTCGACGAGCTTTATCTTTTCTAATTTTTTGTTTAATTGAAAAAAAAAGAAGAGAAAAATACGAACCAATTACATGTTTCAACACATGACGTTATAATGGTAAATTAAACAAGTCCATTGAAGTCCGTACTATTAAAGCCTGCCAATTATGTTAGCAATGTATTCGACGTATAGTGCAATCACAATAGTTTATACATATATACACAAGAAACGACACTATCATATACGCAAATTGGTTTGAGGCTCTTGAAATTTAGGTGTTTTCATTCAAATAGCTGGTCTAATTCGTTTATACACACTTATGCATTAAAGGGAACTCTTGCGAAAAGAGAATCAAGTCGAGTGCTATTTTGAATACGCGAATAAATTTTGATGTTGCACAATTGTGATAATACACCGAGCTTTAGTCAAGTATAGGAGAAATACTCGACTCTCGATTGACACCAAACTTAATAAGAAAAATACAAGTGAATCGATTTAAGATTTATTAATTAAAAAAAGTACAGATCAAATAAATAGATTTGAATACTAATGCGTTTGGCGTGGCATAGCACAAATCATAACTTTGTGCTCTGTCGAATTTCCCGGGATAAATCCGATTCATTATCATCGACACGAGACTCTCGACAACGACAAATAGTCGGTTCAAAGCCGATCTATGAAAAGCCTGCGGTCGAGCTTAGGTCAAAAATCCGCATTAGCCGCAGAAAGTAAGTGCGCGGCATTCCTCTTTGGGTGAGCGAGTCGGTTTCTCGCTCCATATCTTATACAAAGTCTGTCTGCGGCAGCTCGGTTGTCCGTGCAGTTGGGCTGGGGTGGTAGCCTAACGACAGGAGTCGCGCGCTTATATCCCATGGGTATATATATGCCGCCGCAGCCGCAAGGAGCATCACCGTCTGCGAGCGGCGTGAAAGGAGGTCCCGCCGCGTGCTCGTGCACCTATATATATAGCGACTCTCTCTCTCTCTCTCTCCCTTCTCCTCCTCCTCCAGCTGGAGTATAGAGGGGCCTCGTGAGTCGCGAGAGTACTCATGTCCCGTAGGCCCACACGGCACATTCGGTGTCAAACGCGCGAGCCAGTCGATCGAAGCCACGAGTCGCGCGAGAACGACGACGACGACGTCGACGACTACGACGACGACGACGAGTGTGCCGTAGTGTTCCGCTGGGCCTCGGGTGGTTGCGTTCGCGAGTTGCACACCAGCCGAGCAATACTGCACGAGTATAATCGGTATAGAGAGAAGAGACTCTTTGCGGAAGTGCGCCGAGGAATCCGTGTCGCGACGATGCAGAAGACGACTGGGGTCCGGCTTACCGCGAGTATCAGGACGTCGAGCTGTTGAGCTGCTAGCGGACGACAGCCCCGGGCAGCCTCTTTTCAATGGAGATGGCGACGATAGCCTGACATGAGCGCAGCTGGACAACGAGACTCGATGGATAGTGGAGCAAAGTAGACAGAGAGAGAGAGAGAGAGAGAGAGAGAGAGAGAGAGAGATTGGATGCGAAGCGCTGACAGGAAGAGAGAAGGAAGAAGAAAGGTGTCGTGGCAGGCCGAAGGAAAGGAGACATCGGAAGAGGAGTTGTTGCTACCGCTGCAGCACCGGAGCTCGATTTCCATTCGAATTGTGCTGTCGGATCACGCGTATACACGCTCTATCGATCCGAGCCCACCGATTATACTAGGTATATCTACAGGCCCATTTCGGAGCTCACCGAGGGAAAGTAAAAAAGAGTCCGCCGTGTCCAGCTCCCGCGCGCCTCTTACTGACTCCAGCTCATAGGAGAGAAGGAATTCTCGAGCTGTATTTGTTTCCAGCACTTAGCTGTATCCATAGTGTGGGAGAGAGGAGATTCTAGGTGAGATATGAATGAAAATTATATAAGTTTTTATTTCTACGTGCGAGATTGATTAGCACCTCTCGAGAGCTGTGCACTGTACAGGCCAGCGCGGATATAACTCGCGCGATTCCTATTATTAGGCGGCGTGTTTCAGTGGAGCATGGATTTTGGAACTTTATTCATATAGGAGAGAGATTTTGATCCATAATATATATCTTCGATGTACGAGAAGAGATTTCTTTGGTCGATTTCAATCGGTGTAGCAATTTAATTCGATCGTAGCAATTTGAAATTTAAAATTAAAAAAAAAATAAAACATCTTGCCGGAGATCGTGCGATCTCTTTCTGTTCTTTAATTTTTTGTAATGGAGTGAGTCAAGCTTCGACCGGATTGATCAATCGGCAGAAGATAGATGCTCAGTATCATTATATCCATGCATGAGTGATTTATTCGCTATAAATGCATATACAACGGCTATTTATTTCCATTACTGGCAGTTTTTTTTTTTTGTTAATAAATCTATAAAATTCTGCTTTATTTTTTGAGAAATCAGGTGTCATTCAAATTGTAATAAAAGATAAAACGTGACAGTTGGTTTTCATTCTTAAAATACCAATAATAATATCACAAAAAGTAATGATAAAAAGTAAAAAAAACTTGCCCAAAGTAGTTTTCGGACTCATACACTAGTCTTGTTCCCTCGCTTTTTATTTGTGATTCGGGAAACTAAGAAACAGAGTTCACGAATCGTGGAAAAGCTTGATTGATGTTCCGCCTAAGTTTGGTATTAGTGCAATCGAATATTCTTTGTCCACCATCTAATCAGCTATTGCTTTATTTTTCAAATCGTATTTTATTTCCGCCACTGCATAAGTGAAGTGATCTTATTTGGGGATTTAGTGCTTTTGAATGCTGACAGCGAATTATTTCGTTTATTGTTTTGCGTTTATGGTATTCGCTGACATCACAAATAACGCTTTTGCAATGTTTTCACTCACTGACAATGACATTTAGTAGTCGATATTTTTATTTTATATCGATCAAATGTATGAAATGTCAAATAATAAGTGATTGTGTCAAATTAAAAAATGTTTAAATATCGATGCTTTTCTTTGATAAATAACGTATATAAGGTCGGATTTTGTATAGTGTTATGTACCTCATTTTGAGCTGACATGCACGAGTTAAAATCGTTGACAGATTTCAAGAGTATGATTGATATATATTATCATTATTATGTTCCATCCCGAAGAAGTTTCTTTAGCTTATTTTACGCAATATTAAAGCACATCAATGCTCATAACTGAATCTAGTAATCTAATTGGTGTTATAAAACTCGATAGGCTAGTAAATCTGGGAAAAAAAGAAGTACAAACACGTAATTTAAGTATCAATTTATTTTGCACGCATAAAATTACATCATTGGTTTTCGAACTTCGAATTTGACAAACTTTAAATGAGCATCAGACACGAAATCAATGAAAATAAATGGGATCAATAATAAATAGACTCGATGCCCTTTAGTCCAGCTCGTGTAAAATTATGGAGCACTTCTATCGAAAACAAGTCAACAAACTGGTGCAAACCAAGATCATATATATATACTTGTGAAATATGCAATAAAACTCACCGTGTTTCGTCGTCGCATTCGCATAATTGCAGTCCAGTTGAATAACCATCTCGGCGGATCATCAAATACGAAAAAAAGAATAAAAAAGAAGCCGAGCGAGAACAGAAAAAAAAAAGAAATGTGAAGAGTAGTTGACGGCGCGCAAACTACGACTTCGTGGAAAGTAGACGCAAAAATTACGATATTATGTGTATATACGATAATGGAATATCTGGCGAGTCGAATTGCCGCGCGCGTCTCTTTTTCCTCTATCTTATACTCTAGCACTTTCTCGACCGACTACGGGACCATTATCATTGCGGCCCGATCAATTGTGTTTTGCGAAATAAAACAAATGAAGCCTCGCGCGGACACGCTTTCGTTTTCTCGCGGCCGTGTTTTCGTGGCGTTGCCGCAAATATTCGTTCTTTCGGCTACTAATATCGAGGAATTCCTGAGGCCGAGGCTCGACTGATCAGTGGATTTTCCGCGGCCGCGAAAAGTCCGTGGGGAAAGATAATTGCTACCAGAGGCGCACGTGTGCCGTTGTTTATACTGTTGGACTCTGGGAGAAAGAGAGCGAGGGCGAAAGCGAGAACAATTGTCTGTGTGCGTTGGTTCTATTCAGTTAGTCGCTGGGGCTTCGCTCGAAAACAAACAGTAGTTTGCGTCGCGCTAGCTGTCGCGTCACGGGAATTAAATTCAAAATCGGGAATATGAAACAGCAGTTGGCCGCGACGATGCTTTTTTATTATTGGTATATCGATGAGTCCGGTTCTGGCCAAGATATTTTCCTAGTTTTAAGCTTCGGTTTTATATAAGTTGAGAAGCTGCCGTATATCACACTGGAATGGCTTATACTCATTTTCGCTGAATTTTAATTGAGTAAGAGACTGCACCTTTTTTACTCGTTATATAATGTTTAATTTTTAGAAAATCTAAGGAAACAGAAAATTGTCTTTCCATTAAAAGTAATATCGACTTCATTATCGAGTGAATCGGTGATGCATTGTTTCTTACATCAATTTTTTAAATGAATTCCTAAGGCTGTTTCATAAAAGCGCAATCTTGCATTCGAGTAAAAGTTGCGAGAGCGAAAATTCACAAAAAAATGCACGGCATTACAGTGTATGGGCTGCTCTACATTCTTACCTCATATCCGAAGTAAAAAAGCAGTCGTACACGTATCGAAAACGTAACCCGGCTGTAAAAGTCTGTTGGTGTATTGTCGAGTGGTATATATAGGAATAAGAGAATCTAGAAAGTAACGGCCCGGTGAAATTTACATCGGCTGACGAGTTACTCTGTAAGAAGTGTATCCCGCTCGTAAAATTATTAATGCGAAAGCAAGCCTTTAAACGGACTACCTTTAGTCGGACAAACGTACAGAATCATGCATGGCATCACTCTTCCGATCAAGATAAGCTTTAGATATTGTCTTTAGTTTTATGTTTGTATTGAGCACGTGTATGTTTAATTTCACTCCATAAATGACAAAAACCGTATACAAAAAATAAAAGTTTAATTGAATTAGGTATCCGATTTTTATAGATATTAAACTTTTTCGGTGCTCTTTTGACTAGAGACGTTTCTGTATTTTTGATGATCGATCCCAAATAAAACGTTTAATTTTATGACCACATATTTTTGGATGTTGTTGTGTTTATTGGACAACTTCCAAACTAATCCATTTTAGCACTATGATGTATACGATCATTTAAAACCGATACTTTGTATATTTTTATTTCCCGCAATTCAACACACATGTTAATCATGTTTTTTACTTTGTCAGTGAGTTTAATGAAGATACTAAACTAATTAAGTATACCAATTCACTTTAGATTGAAGTTTATAAGAAAGTAATAAATTAAAAAATACATGTACTTATGAGCGCAGAGATTTACGTTTTAATAGGTATTGCGAAATTAAGTATAAAAAACTTGTCTCAATTGTTTCAATCTGCCGATAAAGTTGCAGACTCATTACTAAAGTGTGTAACATTGGTTTTATTCTTCCATACAATTAGTTCCAAAAAAAAATTAGTAAGACATTTTTAAATTCTTGTTTATACTTTCCCGTTTTCCGTGTGTAAATTATTTTAATAATATAGGAAGTGGGACTGTAATTACTTAAAAATAAATCAGCGCATAAATCTCGATTCCATTATCTTGTGTAATCACAAATAGAAGTAAAAATGAATAATTTTTTTTAATAACCATCACGATTATCGAAAAATTTTGTATTCTTATTCCAATTATCGATTTTACACTTTGACTTTGTCTTATTAGAGTCAATTCGCCATACTATTTACGAGTGGTATTAGCCATCGGTTTACAACATCAGTCTTAAACAAGTACAAAATGACTCGCGCTGGAGATGAAAGAGAGCTAAAACATCGGAACGAGCAAAAGAAATACACATCCAAACGAGTGGCGGTTGTGCGTTTAAAAAAAATCCAGAACAAGGACGAAATTTTCCTCATCTCGCGGGGAGGAAAATATGAAAAATCCATACACAGCGTGTAATTACATTGATTGCGAATACACGTGGGATATACGCATGAACGTACAAGATAGACATATTCTCGTAACTGTCTATAACTGTGCATTTCTCGCAGTGCAGGAGACTGTCTTTTTTTTTGTTGCCTTATCCTGGATATTGCGAGTGACAGCCGCTGGTCTTCGTGTGTGCCACAAGCACTGAAAGGTGAAATGCTGCCATAATTACATGTATTTATTGTTTTCCATTTGAACTTTATAATTTACAGAAATCTCATTGCAGTTTCACAATAATAACGGTAAAACTGTTTTTGCATAAAAGCCACGAGACTTTTTAGAAGTGCATTGCATCCACTGTACGAAAAAATTGTTATGAGGAATCATAACAATGATGAGTTTAAGTATAATTCATTTTTTAAGCATGAAAGAATATGTATAGTTTTAGCTATTGTAAAAACATTCACATCAATTATATATTATAGATTTGGCTAAGATTTATACCTAACTATCTTTTTAAATGAATTACATTAATTGATAAAGTTTTGTAATAAACAACAACAGATTGAGTTTCAAGCAAATGTCGAATACACACATAAAGCAGACATTAAATTTTTGCAAAATTACATCGCGTGTGAGGTCATTTATTTCTCGATAGCATTCCTAGCCGTCAAAAGCCTGCCGCGAACGAAATTCTTAAATATAGCGCAGACAAATTACACGCCCGTCCCATAGCCAAAGTTAATAACCAACGAAATTCTTATACGCGATTCATTGATCTTGATTTGATGTTATATCGATTTCACATACAAACAGCCGTACGAAATCAAACAAGCTCCCAAGCACAAACGCACGTGCGGCTACACGTGCACCGCGAGCGCGTGTTAAAGCTCTGAAAAATCATGGAAAAGAGGGAAAGGATAGAATCCCGGATCGTATAGCTCCGTGTCATTCACGACGCTACATAATGTATATACACGTCCAAACAGCACAGTATGTATGTACATATGTATAGATGTATAAAATAGCTGCGACTGCGTCGTATAGGTTTTCTGAATAATAAATGTCACTGTACAGGCGAAATATGTGCGCGTGCGTTAGGCCGCGGCAATGACAGCAGCGACGATGCGGACAGAGGGTAATCGCGAGTGTCGCGCAGTCAGTCGCTATAGACGCGCGCGGTCAAAGCCTACTAGACCAGTTGCGCTGGCGTCCTCGAAAAGCGCGGACGACCACCTAATCAAGACCGGCAATAGAGAGAGAGAGAGAGAGAGAGAGAGGACGCGAAGGCGCCGGCGATGACGACCAATCAGGTTCATCCTGGCGATGATGTCGCGGCAGGTAGGCTCTTTCGATTGACCCACGACTGACGCAGGTTATTTCCTTTTTTTTTATTTTTGAGACCGCCATTGATAACGACTGTTTGAGGAAGAATATTCAAATTCTTGTTTGAGTTTGTCGATAAGGTGCTAAGTTTATATGTTAGTACTTGATTATCTTAAATAAAAGCCTTTCGTATAACCTTATACAAGATTTTGATATATTTTTTAGGTGTTATACCTGTAACGGCAGGTACGTAGCTTGTGCACTGGTAACATTTTATAATTTCACCGTCTAAACTCAAAATGGCTCTATATCTTCAGCAAATACCAACACACAAAGCGAAATATTTAATCAAGCGCATAGAAATGTGCGCGCGAATATTCATGTCATCGCTTCACAGAAATAAGTACAAGCATATATTTTTCGATAATATCTATTGATCACATCTATACGAGGTTAAATAAACACATGCCTTTTACCCGGTATATACATCGGAAATGTATCAAAACACCACATGCCTGCACATGTTTTTGTGTCATTACGTTTAAGCCGGTTTAGCACCTTCTAGGTCACTTATTGCATTGCAATGGTTAAAATCCCCCAATTCCTTGAGCAAACAAAACGACAACATAACAATAGTCATTCTGTGGAACTGTCATTGACTTCGTGTAGATCTTAATCAAGTTTAAATTAAGCTGGCTACGTTTCGAAAGTTGATTTGTCAATCGTCCTACGTGTATCTTATAAGTATGTCAATGAGAAACGTCAAAATTGAAAATGCCCAGAAAATAATAATTCAAGTCCATTTTTAGGTACTAAAAATTATTTAAAATTTCACTTTAATCTGTAGTTATGTAAAACATACATTACATTATACTTAAATTGTAAGAAATACATTAAATTTATTTATATATAAGGAGGTCCCCAGCGAAATCAGAATGTAATGAAGTCTTTAGAGGAAAAAGTACAAAATCTACATCGTCACTTTCAGCATAAAAAATATTAAAGTTAAATAAAAAATGGGCCACTATAACTTTCCCTTACATGATGGGAAAGTTAAAAGCAAAATTGATTGACAATCAGGCTTTCTGTACTCGTCTGTTTCTACTTTTATGTATTAAGTAAGAGGGCTAAATTTTTTTTAATTAAACGTCTTTTTATAGCCTAAATAGATAGTCCAAGTCTCGCACTTTTCCCTTGTAATATTAATAGGGGCCAGCGTCGGGATCCTCCTTTTACTTTTTGATTTCTTAATTTGTAAACATTAGTTCAACTATAAAACCATTTTAGATAAAAGGAAAACTTATATTATTAGAAGCAATTGTCTTTAATTGAAAAAGAAAGTTTCCTTAAAGCTTTGTAGGTATTATTACCATGTTTTTCTGCTCTTATGTTTAGAGAGTTGTTAGGCTAATTTTAAAATCTTATAATTTTTCATTTTACTTTTGAATGGATAGTATAAGTCACTTATGAAGTGTCATTAGTGAAATTATTCGTATCCTTAAAACCAACGATTTACTAGTTATGAAAAAAAATATGAATACAAAATTTCAGCCAGTCATCTGCGATCAAACAATTGCACAACAACGTTTGACTGTATTTTGTTGATCTAGTACATTGTGCTATGGAAGTAAGCAAACTAAATAAAGGTACAGATATTTAACCAACAACGTACCGTTTATAAGCAGAATACTTATAAAGTATTCCCCGTTTAACCCTATTAAGTCTAATTGGCGTTAACGCAAAAAAGATGCGATCGTTATGTCGTTTTAAAAAACTGTTCCAACATAAATTAATAATTATTAATAAATAGCACGATGTATTTACGTAACGAAAATGCAAAAAAAAAAATTAATAATTAAAATCCTCGTGGTCGATGCTAACGCTATGCAAACTTTTGAAGTTGCTGTAATTATATAGCGTTTAATCTTTATTTAATTTTACCACAACGCTGCTTTAGTAGATAAGCTAAAGTAAACAAATATTCAATACCTATTTTTAGTATTTCGCACGGTTTGCAAATACCTAATAATAAGCCCATCATAAAGATTTTAATATAGATAATTTTTCTATCGTCGGTGACTTTTGGCAGTCTAAAAATGCACACCTTCAACAAATACACCATTTCGAACAAAATATAATTAATATAAAGATTCGAAAACAAAGGATGGATATTTCCGTGATGCAGCGGCCTCAATCCAAATTCGGAGAAGACGAAGTAAACCGCGCGGTATTTTCAGAAAACCCGTACAATCAAAACCATTTTCGGCTATATCTCTTATGCCGTAATTCTCAAAACTGCACAGGGAGGAGAGGAGAGGAGAGGAGAGGAGAGGGGAGGGACTCTTGATAGCGCGACTGCAGATGCACACACATAACATACAATAATTCAGTACCGTTACGTTTCTTTTCGCCGATTCACGCCGGCGTGACTGCAAAAGTGCATTTTCCGCTGTGCGCGCACCTCGAGAAATTATGTATCCGAGTATATGGCGTGAGTGTGTATATATATACACATATACGCGCGCTAACTCGGCGGCACACACTGGCAAGCTCGGCGCGAAAAGCGAGACGCACCGACACGCGATGCTACATTCATGTGTATACATATGCGTTTATATCTGAGTTTATGTGTATGCTTGCGCTTCCGGAATATGAGTTTTTTCAGGGTCGAATCAGCACCTCGATGTATGAGCGCGCTCGTATACACTCGAATTATCTCCGCGGCTGCAGATGCTCATTTTAATTTCTGTTTCTTTCCCCGCGCTTTATGCGATTGAGCTATAGACATGAAACTTTTTTCTACATATTATTGGTAAGATTGACATTGCATTTTGTTTAATATTAAAATAATAAAATTTTTTTTACCGTATATAACAGACTAGAAAACCGACAACTCTTTTTGTACAATAGCATTACGGTTATGAAATACTGCAGTAATCGCGATATCCAATAAAATTGTTTTTTTTTTTTTTTAAGTGTCAATATTCAAAGTCCCAACTGAAACTAAAGACGCCGTTACGGTTGAATGAACCTCACCTGCAGCCCTTCGACATTCTCTTAACAGCTGGAGGCATCAATTATCTGCCGATACAAACAACGCAGTTATTTGATTGATTGGAAAAATGTATTTCAATCCTTTTAAATTTTATTTCAATGGGATAAAAATACGCGCGGTGGATTGACGTAAAAAGCTAAAATTTACTATTTCGAGATTCATAACAAACGACAATATAAATATGCCTCGTAAATAAATTGATAAAGGATTATTGTACTTACTTGTGGTTTTTCCTTTTTTTTCCATTAATAGCATCTACGTATTATAGCGACAAGGACAATAGAATTAAATTGTTTTCGTGAAGAATTGACGTTATCGAAAGTTCCATTGTTAACATTAATTCACATCTTGCAAGCATAATTCGCCTATTACCTGAGCCGTTTACTGTGTATTGTATATAGAGTCGTAAAATTAGTTTAGTTTCGGAACTGTACGTAATACTACTTTACCGAACATTCCAGTCGAAATCGTGAGTGTCGAGGTGAAAAGTTTCGAGTTAATAATAACGCACAATTTATTAAATTAACTCATAAACAGAAAGTATTACCATATTTCCATAGAAAACGTCTGGACACTAAGAATAGCTTGTTGAAAACATCCTCGCGCATTTCGCTTATTATGTATATATACTTTTCAACACAAACAGACGTAAACTTCACGGCTTTATTTTCGACGCAGGCAATATGTATAACTTTCACGGAGTCAGGCGTATAGTATTTTGGAAAGGTTCGAAAAACATACAGTCCCACCAGTACACTGAAAAAAAAATTTAATTGATTCAATTACATGAATTTAATTAAAAATGAAATTAATTGATTGAATTATAGTTTTATTAAATCAATAACATGTCTAATTATTTCAAAAGAATATTTAATTGAATTCTCATTAAGAGAGTAAATAATTGATTCAATTATTGAATTAATTGAGTTAATTTCGCCTATTATTGAATCAATTTTGAATTAATAAAAAGAAATATGCCATATTATTAAATCAATGAAATATTGATTTAATGTGTGAATCCAATTAAATATTTAATTATTTTCATGAAATATTTTATGGATTTGATGAAATTCTACGTCTAGTTTAAAAATATATTCAATAGAATCTATTAAATATGAACTAATTGCATTAATTAAATATGTGATTGCTATATTATGATTAAATATTTAATTAAACCAATTAAATTTTCATTGATTCAATTAAATTTTTTTCTCAGTGTATTCGATAATCGTCATCGATAAATTTAGCTCTATATAAAAAGCCTTCATTTCGCATATTCGGTTATAGCGCGATCAGCCACTCTATCAAAATCCACCATATTTTTCGCAGTGAATAATAACATCGAAGCCCGGCGACATGAAAACCTTTCTCTCGGTCTCAGCGTTACGTAAAACAATGATCAGCGCGGCAACGCACATCGTCTCTATCTCCTCCCCGCCCCAACGGAAATCGCAATCCTTACATCTTCCATCTACAGATATATCGACAGCCACTGTCACAACCAGAATTTCCCTCCTACATAGGCGCGCATCTCTTGCTTTTTCGATCGAGCATTTTCTCGCTGTATAATAAAGAAACGCGCGCGGCGACGCTCGCGAATTACGACAAAAATCCTAAACAGTCCGGCCGGCTTTTAGTGCCGCGCAACGCTGCATTATAAGCCGATTGCGCAAAGCCCGCAACCTTCGATTACCGCACGATTATATAGCTGCGCCTAAACGTTGGCGCGCTCTGGCATTTTTCCTATACGGCAAAAAGGTGCGAGAGAGAGAGAGAGAGAGAGAGAGAGGAAGGCTGCACAGGGAGATTCATTATAGAGGAGAGGACTCCTACGGCTTTCTCAAGTGCACCGGCGGCCGCGCGTTTATGTAACGGAAGACGGCGGCGGCGGCGGGTTTAAGCCGTCCGCGTCTGGCCTATGATCTCGCGCGTCTCGATCTTTTCGCATCATCTGATGCGATACAACGCGCGATTGTTATTCTCCGAAAGTCTCATTGGAATTTCACTTTTCGATTCGCTATTCATGCATCATTTCTCGCTTCTTCTATTATACAGCCGAAATAAATGCATTTGTCGGTATGTTCACATAGTTCGAACAGTAAGTATACTTTCTCGAAATTTTAGCAGAGCGGAACAGTCGAGAATCTTTTTAGAGACAGGAGCGAGGCCAGGAGCCGATAAAAGGTAGACACGAGACTGTGTCCCAACTATATACGAGCAGTTGACACGTTGAAAGTTTACGGACCTGCACGAGAGTCTACCGCGAGAGATGGCGAATCGGCCGGCGGCGGCGGGTAATTTTGAGAGCGCTGCCATGGTACTGGCTGCCGCTTGTAAGTACGGGCTTGCGTCACAATGTTGTCGATGGCGCGCGGCCAGAAGCGTCCAATATTATGTCATCGATCGCGCTAAGTGTTTGGGAGTATACGATGCTGTTGCTGCTGCCGCCGGCTGCCGCGGGACTTTTCACTCGCGCGCAACGTACTACGCCTAATTCCGTGAACTTTCCTTCGAAATCGATCGACCCAAGCACCACTACCTATATGCGAATATGCAGGATTTGATTTTTCTTCGGCTACTGCCGGTGCTGGTACGGTACGCGAGCTGAATACCAAGCGAGAAAGCGAGGATGTTCCGCGCGGCTCTTTGATAAGCTCGTAAATGCGGAGTCGCGGAGGAAATCCGTGATACGCGATCGATCGTCCGACCTACTTCGTAGTCCCCCTTGTCTTTTCGAATTAAACAGGATTTGAAGCTCGTTAAAGCAGGGAGTACTTACGTTTTTTCTTGTTTTGGTGTTTCTTCCATCAAGCCTAAATATACTTGTGCTTTTATTGTATGTGGATCAGGGTCCATGTTTGAAGTAGAAGTAAGTAATTACAAGTTTAGAAACTTATGTCGTATATTAATGTATTGCTTGTGCAACTAATATTAATATAGAGTAAAATTCGAATAATAAGTTGGCTTGTTTTTGATGGAAAAGTTTTCTAAGTCATAATGTTCAACTGATTAAACTTTGATGACAGAATTCATTTAAACGTTAATTTTTTTTTCTCTTGTTTTGCACGTACAGAAAATGTACATTATTTGAATTACTGAAAGAAAAACATAAAATACAGAAATGTGTACTCTTGTTGCCTCATCAAAACATCAAATTACTATATTGTTATAATAAAATACATTTTATGGAAAAGTTTAAAATTGAATTTTTATACTACAATAAATAAGCAAGCTATGTATTTTATGAGATTCTTAAATCAGGCGCGACAAATTACTCTAATTAAGTACTGAAAAATTGATGCTACCGGAAATTCGCATATCAGACCACTCTCGAAAGTCCATATAGGTAAAAATAAATTCGAATAATGCATCAAAGTCGATACGACGGGACGTATCGAAAGGCTTGTCCGCTACAATAATCTAATTAGAAACAAACCTGCGTCAATTACCTAACAACTATAGGAATTTCATAAAGCCAGAGTAGTCCTAAATCGTGCCATCTCATCAATCCTAATGAAAGAGACTGCTAATACTTGCTATAACAGCGACAAAAAAGTATTCGACATTAATAAATGAACACTGAGATTTGCAGAAATGCCGCAGGTGCAATGTAGTGTAATATAACATTATCTTGGCTTTTCCATCTCCATGCCTGTAGAGTGTGAATTCTTAAAATACTTTCGATAAGTGCTAGTCTCTTTCTTGTGGAACTGATGAAACGACCAAGTTTCTCATACGTGTTATGTATAATTATGTAATATGTAAAGGTTAAAAAGTTGCGCATTTTGTATGTGTTACAAAATTGCACTCAATATAGCGTGTTAAGTTTAATTTACATATATAGGTTATATTATGGTTCGATAGTATAGAATTAAATAATCAATATCGCATGTATAGTGTGGTCTCATTTATGAAAATGAAGAATATTCTTTTTAATAAATTTGTAAGCTTCGATGTGGAAGTGATTTCAAAAAATTCTATACATTTCAGACGTTATATGATCCAGCAGTAATAATTGTTCAGCATTAGAATGCACTTAATATACCAATGGCTCAATTTTAAGATTTTTATTCCATACTTTCTTTTAACTTTTCCTCGTTCTTCCGTATCCTCCTTACAAGATAATAACTAAAGCCGAAATGTAGACACGTAACTCTAAAGTCTGCAGTATGCCATTTGCTTACTTCTATAGAAGTATACACAGCAATAATATGCAGGAAAGATTTACGGTATTCGAAATAGCACTGGTGAGACTCGATATACGTAATTTAACAGGGCAATTATAACACTGATGCATGAATAAATTAAGCCAATCAATGAATTTCGCCCCTTCCAGGTCTTCTAACATACTTAAAGTAGTGCAGTTAATACTGTAAGTGATTCTAAAGTTTCGCGCTTGGTCGATAGTACAGAAACGCACATTTTATATTTATCGAATTTTCGATATACGTAACAAGTCCCGTTATACTTGCATTTCCTCTAAATTCACTGCCTTCTATATATGCATATACATTGCAGCGTATACAAACGTAAACGAAGCGTCGTCGGAGAGTAAACATCGGTTCTCTCTCGAACTTTCAAAGATCCGAATGACGTACACAAGACCATCTGGATATAAAATGGCACTTTCTATTTCACCGCGGCTAACTCTCGCGACTTACTCGCGAAAATTTGACTTTTCCAATTCCGGCATGCACGCGGTATAACGTCATCGCGGAATCGCCTCCCCCCTCGGGGAATCCCCAACCGGATTCTGCGCACCTATACATGCACATTGCACTTATGCACATAATATACGCGGAGATCGGTGCAAGTGAACGGATATCGTATATATAATGCGCACGCAGAACATTGACCTAGAGCTATCTGGTTTTCCCACGAGCCGTCACGTGACTCGTGGCTCGCACATGCACAAACAACAAGTTTGTGTATATAAGATGCGTATATATATATATATATATATATAT
>UELV01072130.1:0-26456 GCA_900490015.1 Megastigmus stigmatizans
CTTACCTTATTTTTTTTTTGTTCGTAATATAACTACCATAATTACCTATTTGAAGTATGAACAATTAATACAGATACCAGAATTTTTATATAACGTATAGATGAAGCTTCGATTCCTCTAAATAGCTAATCTGCACTCTCGTATATATTGTTTTGCGAGATGTCAATTGGAAAGGATATAACGAGTTCTCATTCTGGTTCCACTTTGTTTTTTTTTTCTTTTGTATCGAGTTTAGGTTCAGGAGGGAGAGACACGCCGCGGATGTGGAAAAGGGCGACAGTAAGGATGGCAAAGACGCGGACAGTGGGTCGCAAGTGAGGAAGGTCTCCTCCTCGAACGAGGAGACGGGCTCAGGACGCGTTCGACCCAGCAAGTGGGGTCGACTGCTCGGTTAGTATCATTTTTTTCTTTCAATTCTCAACTATACCTATACCTAGGATTACCGCGGTTTAAGGGGATCAAATTTTTAAATCAAATATAATATTTCCAGATTCTGTACATTGTTTTGTCATTTAATTTAGGGTTAAGGGGAAGCAGTAGCGATAAACGAGCTTTTTCTTTCACTGATATCTTTTTCTATTTACAACGCAAATTAATATTTGGACTTGAGCGGCGTAGTGCTCGATACAACGAATCGTCCTGTGCTTGCTGAAGTCGATCTGATTTGTCGTTTTTCCTATTAATTGGCACCAGTAAGACGCGTTTACGCATTGACAGCTAACCTCAAAATTACGATTATATCTACATGTGTTTATAACTTTTAATATTTATTATTTTGCGAAATATCTGGACTTGACCGGCGTAGTACTCGTTGCTATTAATCATTTTGTGCAAGATGGGGCTTACGTGATTTATCGTTTTTTAAATTAACTGGAACATAGAAATAGATCGAACAGCCTGAGGAGGGGGGACGCTACTGCTTCCCCTTAAGTTAAAAATTTTTAAAACGCCAAAGTATATTTAAGTAAATGGGCTTAGATTATAAGGCAGCATTTGAAATTGGTTCCCTTAAAAAGTGTTAATTTTATACTTTGTATTGGTTTGAGTTATAGCATAAATTTATTTTAAAAATATCTGTAAGCCATATCAATACAAATATGAGCCAAACAAAAATGCTTTAACAATCAAAAAGTGGTCTGGTGATTCGTGTATATGAGAAATAAGATGCAAAAAACGTGTAATTTTGAGAGCGAAGGAATTACAAAAGTCTGATATTGTAGACCTGAAAAAAGGTGGAGGTATTGCGAAGGTGAGACCATCAGAACCGGACGAAGATGCCTCAGATACTAAAAGTATGTCCGAAATCTTACTTTCGGCTTTACCCGATCGAGACGCTATTGTGGAGTACCTGTGTAAACTGCTACTAAGTACTTGCCATATTGCTTTTCCGTATCTATCATTGTTTTCGCTGTTACTATTCTTGTATTAATTTAGATTGAATTGTTACGAGCATTCAGAGGCTCTCAGTATGTAGTTCGTAATATAAATTACCGCTTTTTCCCGCTCGAAACAGCAGTAATTAAATTTTGACGTATCTTATAATATTCGTTGAAGGAGTAATGTACATAAATACTCTACACACACACTTTGCAACCCTCCCAATATTAAAGTTTTAAAGTTGTATATATTATATACAAGTAATGGCGCAGTACTTATTGATTTATAAATGTAATTATCGTGTACAGAAGAGTTGTCTTTTGCACACAAGCAAGTAAGGTAGAAGAAAGTAAATTAGCTTCATCCCAATTACCCTTTTAGTGCTGCAAATCTAACAAAAATTCACAATAAACCGTGACAATCATGTGAAACATCTTATTGTCTAAAACATTAGGAAGATTTTCCATATGATCGATGCTATTTTAATCTTTTACCCTTGGACATAAAGAAAAAGCACAATTTTTTGTACATCGTATACATAAATAACCCTTTATTTTTGCACTGGTATCTTATTGTTAAAAATTTATCCGTATAATTCTTGTATGTATAAGAGAATTTTTCATTCATATTTATTTTCCCTGTGTTCCATTAGTTTTAGATGTTTTATTAAATTTTAATGGTAATTTTCAGAATAAATATTTATCGATTTTTACCTTGATCCGAAAGTAAAAAAAAAAGTAAATTCTCATTTATTGTCGAAATTTATCCACAAAATAATATTTTCCATTCGTTTCAGTGTTGCGTACCACAAGAAAAAGATAAAATATATATCACACATATTCCCCCATAGGTTGGTATTAAAAACCCAAAACTCCACCAATATCTGTACAGCACTAAATATTCCCCGTCCCCTGCGTAAAAACTCCCTCGCCTCCCCGATAAATGAAAAATTCTCTCTCCCCGATCAACAAAGTCTAACGCTTAACCATAATTTTCAGGGAGCTCGAGTCTGGACTCGGGCAGCGACGGAGGCAGCGGTCCGGAGCCCTTCAAGCGTTCCCTGAGCGCCCGTGACTCGCGCGCCGGCTCGAGCGCCGGCAGCAACAAGGTCTTCCCCAAGCTCGGCAAGCTCGGCGGTACGATCGAGGAGGACACGGAGACGAGCAAGGATCACACGGGCCCGGGCCAGACCCTCGCCCTACAGGACTCGAAGCAGCTGCAGCTGCGCAGACTCGAGAGCTACGACGGCGGACTGATAGTCCAGTCGAGCCACGAGCGCGAGATACTCGCTGCTGTTCTCGAGGTTCGCGCACCTTGTACTTTGTATACTTTGGGCGCGCAGCTTTTCCGCCGACGGTACGATGGCTGGATTTTTCGCGTAGGATGCGTATAATCTATTTTTTTTTCGCGGATACTTCCGGTTTCGATACGAGCGAGGTATTCGTTTACTCTTGTGCGCGACGCGATTGAGTTATCGTTCTGCAAATATGCTAATACTTGTATACGAACGCATGCAATTAATCTTATCATATACCATATAGAGTCAACTACATGCTTTAAATTGATATTGCAAATAATGTCGATTGTTCCTGCAATTAACTAGCAAAGTTGTAAAATTGAAAAAGAAGTCTATCTTTTTGAATCTTATAAAAAAAAAAAGTGTTTCACAGTAAAATTATGGATTTAATGAAATCTCCAACTTTGCGAATTTCCAACTTCAGAAGCAGCAAACTTTATATATTATTTTGCCTCGACAGGTGAAGGTCGATCTTAAGCTAGAGGTTCAGCGGGTGAACCAGCGTCTGGCAAAGATCGAGGACATGCTGCAGAGCCTGATGACGCGTCTGCCACCACCTGCGCCGGTCCAGCCGACGACTACGACCGCGACCTCGCCACCACCGAGCGCTACCTGCGTCCCGTCCTCAACGCCACCCTTGCAGCAGCAGCAAGCGACACCGAGAAACCTCAGTGCCATGGTCGCGGCTATGTCTTCCTCGAGCGGTGGTGGTGGTGGTGGTGGTGTCACGATGACGAGTGTGGCACAGTCCCCCAGTGTACAGAGTCCCGTGGGGACTGTGCCTACACTGGTCGTCCAGGCCTCCGCGGCGACTAGTCCTGCTGGCGGTCAGGAGAGCAAGCCTACCTCGACGGGCTCTACTACTCAGAGCAGCGGTCGCGAGAGGTGAGTCTAGACTTTAACGGCTGATATTATTATATGTCCTCGATGCTCGAGTCGGATGTGGTTGATTATACCGCGCATGGTTGCAATATCATAGAGAGAACCTCGTGACGACTATTTGTGACTTAATATACTAACCAATTAAAGGAAGCGAATGAGATCGTACTTACTTACGTACTTATTAGTTTATCCAGTTTTAAAGATCCTACGAGGATAATATTTAGATAAACTACCTTTTATGATGAAGATATAATGAGAAATAATCTTTGCGATTAAATGCATGACGCACATGAACGTAAAAAATTGCAATCATGTGCAAGTCAATCATTTCTATACGTGAATATGTGTAATTTTATTCTTGGCAAATTTCAGAGTTGTTAAGTGTACCAAACTATTATCTGGATTTACTATTCTTCCTCCTACTCTTTTATTGTAACTTCAAATGCATAATATAGATAACAAGGTCACACCTGTGTACTGTCATTTTATCTAAAGCATCTCGTATGTATTCAATACTTTTGTAAGCTTAACTCTTGTATAAAAAGAAACTAACATATGATTTGTCTATTTGATTAAGTGACAGCAACTGAATCTGATTGACTGTGAAATTAAAAAAACAACATACTTACGGTGTGGTCTTTACTTCAAAATGTAAATTTGTAAAAAAAAATGAATGGATCAATAAGTGTATTTTATCGTTCTTGATGTAAATAAAATACAAAATATTTCTATTCTCCTAAGCACATCCCCATAGTAGGGCAAAAAATAACTTTTGCTCGACTGTAATCGATATCTTCTCTAGCATTAACGTACTATCTTATCGGCATGCCTTCCTCTACTAATGCACTAACATCCTCGTACCACCTCAATAGAATAATCATCATACCCAGAAAAATCATTCGAAATACTTTGCGTTTGCCATCATAACATTTTCTCGCGCAAGCACTTTAGCATTAGTTGATTTGAAGCGCAATCACAGTACTTTTATAGTTTTTTTTTATATGCTTTACCTTTAGATGAGAAATACATGATTTCTGCCCTGAGTCATTAGGACTAAAGAAAACAAATCTGTATACCTTCTTTGTAGACTGGAATGCAAAAACACGGACCCAATTTGCAATATCAAATGTACATATTTATTGATCCAAAAATGCCGATAAAGATACTAATTCCTGATTGAATGAAGCACACAAAAAAAACTTGCAACAGAAGTATGACAATTAGAATGAACATGAAACATATCAAAGTGTAAATAATGCATATAACCTGTAATATTGCTTTTGATAACGGGATATGGCAATTCCTATAACTGATAATCAACCTATAAAAATAACTAAACTGAATCTATATAGAAGTTAGTGTTATGTTGCACTTATGTGAATGCCCCTCTATACTGCATGATTGAATGTCCTTGTTATATAGATAAAATCAGCGAAATTCTGATTTTCATATAATAACGCAAAATCAATGAACGGGACGATAAATCGATAGCATCGTGCGCTAGAAAATCCTCATATCTGTAGCATATGTGCGATGTACTATAATATGAATCTATCTTCTTCTATACCTATGCATGGTCCATTGTAAAAACTGCTGTTTCTAAAAAACCTTTCTTCTGTGGGGATATGAAAAATCTTTTTCGTATATAAGTGTTTTATATATGTATAAAAAAGTTGTATATAAAATATTTATAGTATTTGAACTAATTTATGCCATGTAATTATATTTCCTATACTATTATTAATGATTTAATAAATATAAGAGAACTAAGTAATTCGAGTTTCAAATCAAAATTACACAATTTTTTTTTATATGCTTCAATGAATTTACTCGTTTTGTATTAAAATTTATCAAAATATTAATATAAAGTCTATTTAATAATAAATCATAAAATTTCAATTTAAATTCTACTAAAAATAACGTGTTCACAAAAATTGCAAGATAAAAGGCAGAATGAACGTTAAGAATGTTTTTTATGCATACCATTTCCAGTAATTATTCAACAAATTTTTATAGATGCAAGATTCGATCTGGAACCGTATTCTTTGTGAAAAATGAAGGTTCCCTCAATTTGAATGGAAAACATTAGTAGGCTGTATAAATCTATGAATTATAATAAAAGAAACATTTTAGAAAAAGAATCAGCTTTCTTAGACCACAGGGAAACTGAGAGATGTCTTGTTAAGGGGGTATCAAAGTTTTACCATTACCATACCAATAGAATGTTTTACCGACCGGATCACATACCGGATCAACTACAGGTTCCAATCCGGATCAACTTCCAATTCCAAAAAAAATCGCTCACTTTGAAATAGAAACTTTTGAAAAGGTCATTGAAATATTTACCTAAAACTTTGGCACATGATAGATAATTGATAGACGAAGTGTACCTGTATTCGGGATTTGTATAATTGCAAGTATTTTTTTTTAATAAGTATGAATTATTTGAGTCGGAAGATGTAAAATTTTGACACGTCTTTCAAGCTAGGAAATTTAATATGGGCAATATAGCTTTACACATAAAAAATTTGTAGAAGAGTTTAGAGTACAATCAGGCAGCCGATATCTATAAATATATTACCCATGTTATGTTTTGAATTTAAACAAAGGTATTTCTCAGTTTCCCTTTGGTCTAGACAGTTGATTTTTTTGCAGAATATTTCTTATTTTGTAATCAATATATTTTTATGCAGTTTACTATAGGAGGATGCCAACGAAGTCATAGTAAGCAGAGGAACACAGGGGAATATACGAAACCGGTGTTTTTCCTTAGAACTTGTCAAAATATGAAACTTAAAAAACAAAAATTAACCTGGGGAAGTGTGGGAATAATTGAAAAGAATAAAGGTGAAGTTTTTTTAAGTAAGTGGAAAAATCAAGATTTCATGCGGCAAAAGTGCAAAATCTTACTTATTAAGAATCATTAAGTTTTCATAACTTCTTCACGTGTGTAAGATTTTTATGCATTACCCATTGATATTTATCGGGGGCATCCGCTGGCATCCTGTTTTGCCATTCAAAGAACACACTTTACAATTCACTTAAATAAATGTGAAGCTGCAATGCAAATAACTAAGTATTTCAAATAGGACTCTGGCATTCCCGTGATATAATGATATTTGTTAGAAGCTCAATTATGAATACGAATAAACTTTTATTACTTTTATCGGTTTTATAATAATTGCTTATAATTAACATAAAATTCTGTTAATTTATATGTTTCTTTAAAACCATAGTTATATCGTCGTAAATCTTTATTGCAATGAACGAAATCTCTTTTAAAAAGGTGTTGCAATTTTTTTTACTAAAATCATATAACTTTTTTGTTACGCTTTTTTGTGCCGCTTTAATCAGGAATTGGGTCCTGATCAGGAACTGGGTCCGTGCCGGTATATACAAACCAAAAGGGTAGGTATGAGAATCCGATGATGTAAGTGTATAATTTGACCACATGCAATATGCAATACATTTGAAAGAGCAGTAATATATTAATGTGTATGGGGCAGAAATACTATATATGTGTATAATTTGCTATCGCTACTCATTCAATCAGCCATAATAAGTATATTCATCTATTTCAAACAATGATAGTACCCTCAACTTTTCAAAAGTTATTTCAATGAAAACATAACGCGTGAGACTTAAAAATCGTATTAGTTTTAGAAGGTAAGTGATTTAATTATTGAACATAAAGCCCAACATATTTTATTGACGAATAAAATGCCCAATTATCCACTTTACTATACGTTTATCAAGAGTCCAATGATATTATGAATATAAAATTTCTATTCAGAGATATACACGAGCAGTTATTTGCAGTGGTAAAAGCTTTCTGGAATCTTTGCAATGAAATTTTATTGGTCCGATTTTCTTTGTATTCTGTATATTATCGTTTTAAATAAGCTACGAGATCAAAGTCTTTAGAAGAAAATAAACCCAAAAAATGAATAATTCCATTGATTTCTGTGAGCATCAGTCCCCTATACCACGATTCGCAACACGTATAGATCTCAAGGGTGGTTTAATAATTAAAGCGCTTACCCGCTAGGCATCACAAGAGCGAGCACTGCCACTTCCGCCCCTAGTAAAACCTACTGGTTTTTCAGCGAGCCTCCAACGGCGACCGATCGTCTACTGCCCAAGGACCAGTCGCAATCATCCGGGTCCGCGCAGCAGCAGCAGCAGCAGCAGCAGCAGCAGCAGCAGCAGCAACAGTCGTCCTCCTCGTCATCCTCCTCGGTCCACCACCACCATCATCACCATCACCAGTCGACGGGCGAGAGGTCGCGCGAGGCCAGCCGCGAGCTTTTGGAGCGACTCGGCCAAGTAGCGACCTCCTCCACGGTATCGAGCTCAACCGGATCCGCCTGCATAATCCCATCGACGACCGGCCAGTCCGTAGCGGAGGTGGTGGCGACGACGCCCCTGGTGGCGGCCCCTAGCGGCGGCATCAGCACCAGCAGCCTCGGTCCCCTGATACTGCGCAAGCGCAGAAGCAAATCGCGGAACAAGGGGGCAGCGCCACTCGCGCCGCTCGCCACTCAGCCTATCAGCCCGTCCGAGCCTACGGAGAGCACGCAGATGTTGCCTCCGGAGGGTGGGGATGATCAGAGGGGCGAGGAGAGGAGCGAGCAGAGGAGCGAGAGGAAGAGGCCCGCCCCCAGACCGAGTAGGGAGTACTTGTGAAAGTTTTCCTCGCGCGTCACGAGAGAGGATTTTTTTTCAAGGCTAGTGCAGGCGCGATCGATCCTCGCGGTCGATCTTGTGATTATTCGATTCACGTAAAATAAACAAAGATAAATTGCAACGTACACCTACACCTCATACGTTTACACGACACACACGTACCCCCCCCCCTCCACACACACACACACACACACTGACACGTATACAGGGACAGTTCTGTATTCGTACCTCCCGTATCCCAAGATCCCGAAATCACGGTCAGAGGTGGGCCTCTCTGCAGTTTAAACGCGACTGTGTATGCCGCGACCTTTTCTATATATTGGCAGAGACGTTATTTGTGTAACGGAGCCTATACCTGTTGAATTTTTTACATATACGTATGTACTTTCAATATGAATGCGACTATACGACGTAATCTTGCTATAAACGTGTTTGCTTGAGTAAGTTGTATCCTGCACACCATACCTATGCCTCGTCACATTCAGTTTTTATGGTCAATTAGTAATTTACTTCTATAGCAATGTTTTTATAGAACAAATATCATTTCAACGTCTGTTTTTTCAAGTGATCAAAGAAGACACAAAACTCAAGATTCGTATATAACTTTGAAAACTCTACCGTCAATTTCTTTTGTAAATAATCGATAAATAATTAAGTATTGAAAGAATCCATTAAAAATTAACTATAATAGTAGTTTTTCATACAAGGTTTTCAATCGATACTTTATGTACTGCTAACGTACGAGTATATAAAACATAATTTTTCACAAGTGAGTGCGTGAAATACTACTTTCGCGCTACTAATGTGTGAAGTATTACTTTTGCGCTACGAGTGCGTGAAGTACTACTTTTGCGCTACGAGAGTGTAAAGTAGGATTTAGAAAGTAAAGTAGAACTGGTTTTTAAGGAGTTTCAAAAGTATTCGCACTGTACAGATGATAAAAGAATCAAATTCAGATATCAATGGGAAAACTCTATACTAAACAGCCTTTATGAAAGCGCTTTATCACAAAAATTGTGTGTATTCGTTCACGATCATTCGCATGACGTTTAGTTTCGACATTCCGAATCTCGCCTATAAACCGCACGCATCTTTACTTAACGACCACGAAATCTCACAACTAAGCGTCATTCTGGATACTTGAACAAGGCCCACCTCTGCCCCCCTCACTTATTCAATAATTCGCCTCGAACGCAGGATAATCTATATCCTCTCGCGTTTGTCTCCCCCTCCCCCCTGATTCCTGCCGAGTTCTCCTCCCCTTCTGCCCTCCACCTTTCGACATAATGATAAAATAACGTAATAAACAAAAGAGATAAAACACACGAAGAAGAGCGTGTAAACGAGATGTAATCCGAAGCGAACATTGCGACACACTTATACGCTTCTTTATTATTAATTAAATAAACGATAAAACGCCAGGTTTTTACTAGGACTTTTCGAGTTTTAGGTATAAAATATACGTACGCGTAAGATATAAGCTTCGGAGCTCCGCGATTCCCACCCCCTCTAAAAAAAAACAAAACAGTGTGCGTGAGTGAGGAGGAGAGTACGTTCTGTTACAAAGAGAGAAAGAGAGAAAAAGTCAGTAACAAAAAACTAAGAGATACGTGTTTCCGGAAAGATGAAATGGTATAGTCGGTTGCATTCGCCCGATGTTTTGAGTCTCGGCGAGCAGCTTGTATATTGCCTAAGTTAAGCATGTTAATATCGAATTTAAATTTGTTTCCAATAGTTCGATATTTTCATTCAGCAATAATGTAGAATTACAAATTCTGAATATTTAACATTATTTAATCAATTTACTAACAATAAGAAATAAAGTTCATTTTACCTTAGAACGACTAATTTCTAAAAAAAATCTAAAAAAAAATCAAAATAGCTTTTTTAGCAATTCTCACTTGTCGAGACTCGCAACGATCGAAAGAGTGCAAACAAATACTTGTCGACGGCACTTTATGCTAAAAATCATTATACACAATGCAGAATGCACGCGTGCATGAGCGCAAGACTTAAAAAAAAAAAACTAAAGAAACTCAAGCTTCGCGGCTTGCAGCAAAACAGCTTTTATTCTTCGAGAGACATCGAAATATCCTCGGGCACGTGTGTGAGAGAGAGAAAAAGAGTGAGCGTGAGAAAGATAGAAAGAGAGCGAGATATACTTTAGGTATGCGTGGGCGCCTGCGAGAGAAACAAAAAAATAAAGGGAGTCGTACAGCGGAGACGACAGTTTCGAGATTTTTTTTCTTCGTGGATCAAGTGATACAAAACCAAAAAAAAAACAAACAAAAAATGATGAAAAGTAACTATTTGGGTGATACTAATTTTATTCTTGAACAAAAATTATTATCTGCCTTTCGTTTCGATTTTACGAACAAAAAAGAATATTGTATAAGTATAGTATTAAGTATGTAAATAATAATTTTTAAAGGTCAATTGAAATGTTTAAGTTTAAAGGGTATTGAAGCTACGGGCTAAGGAATTCGTTATCGATTAGGATAAATATCTTCCACAAACATATAATTACTTTTATGCCATTCGAATATAACTATTAACGTATTAAAATTTATAAATTACGTTTTGGGAGGATAAACAATTATAATGATTTGTCGAACGTTCAAAATGTTACAAACTTAATTTTTGGTCAGTTCTGATATATAATTCGGGATATTACTTGGTCGATAACATATCGCTTGCAAGCCACTAGAAAGGGAACGTTAAAAAAATGAGATTTATAAAGATATTTTCTAAAGAGGAATTGCTGTAGATTTGGTCATAAAAAAGTCTCGTGACTGTCAATTGACTGATGTAAAAAGCTAAACTGTACGAAAGACGAAGAAAGTACTCTCGTTCATTTTTTACACTCGGAGACAAAACGAAAAAGAGGCGCGACTTAGCGATAATTAGTGCGACGCACTTTGCAAATAAAACTGATATTAAAAAATGATAAAAAAACAAGAGATATTAAAATAACAAACGCATCGCATTGCGCGCTTCGCGTAAATATTGTACATGTATATTATAAAGATTATTATAAATAAAAAAATCGGCGACGTAGTTAGGCGATAATTTACACACAGAAAAACACATACACTATCTCGTTAAAGTATAAAAGAGGAGATACAAGGCGTAAAATGAAAATTATGAGACAAACAAAAAAAAAAGAAGACAAACTATGCTGCTATACACGTGATCGTCGATAAATGCGGGCGATAAAAAACAAAAAAAAAGAGTTTGTAAATTTCTATAGAGAATTATATATATATATAATGCGTATTTGATTGCGCATCCTGCGGTAAAGCTTTGGATACCTAAGTTTCAAATCAGCACAATCGTTCGTCAGCGAGTTTAAGATGACGTTTCTTATATTTTTCGAAACCACCCCTCCTCCTCCTTCTCCTCCCTCCCCTCCTCATCACCAAGTGAATATCCCGAGATTTTTCGAATGAAAATCTTGTTTTCTTTTCGCATATGTTATACGACTCCTTTTTTTTCGAATTCATTCCGTTCTATATGAAAATTTTAAGCCGATATTTATTAAAGCAGGCCTATATGGAAACGTTTTGTAAATATATTGGGATGCTGGTTTAACAACTTCATTCTTGATTTTCACGTGCGATATATCTCCTTCTACATCTTGATATCGCTTTCATAAAATGGACGAATTCTTTCTACAAATATTCGCGATCTCCAGTGATATACTGTTTCTGGTTTCGAGTTTGACGATTCGCTGTAATGAATTTACCAATCTTATGCTTTCGAAATTGACCGTTCGTAACAACAATGTAAAAACAAGTTGTGTAAAAATAAAGTGGGCCTGCTTAAAAATAAGTCGCTCATAAATGGCTTGTACGTAAAGTTTCAGGAAAACTGTTGTACTCTTATTTGACATTCGCACCGGTGAATTTGTAATCTCATGACTCCCCACTTTGAAGAGAAAACGTTGAATTTTTCAAATTACATACATCTTCCTTTGATTGTTTTATTTTCAAATTTATAAAAGTCTATATAAATATACAACAACAATCTATTGGCCTTAATTAAAGTGAGAAATCATGATACACACACGCATGTCTCTCGTTCGTTGAGTTATACATTATTGCGCATCGAGATTAAACGTAGATTACGAAGTTTTGATGAGAAAGGACCTAATTAAAAAATGAGAGAGAGATAGTAAGAAAACCCCCGCCGACCACTTAACGCGGCGCCGAATGCAACGGGGGTTGCCAAAACAGCAATACTAGATGTACATAAAAGAAACTATTGTAATTAAAAATGTGTACATACTTAATAACGCATACGACGAGCTGAAGATGAACAAAAAAAAGAAAGAAAAAAAGTAAATAAATAAACAAATTTACCCTGACTCGAGCGGAGTAACTGTTATGCATAAATGTATGTGCGTGGGTGTGTGAAAAGAGAACTGATCTGCGCTGTACCGCGATTTTATTCAGCTTCGATCTTCGATCGCTCTATTTTCGATTTGTAGAACCACGAAAAAAACAAGTGCGAAAATTCGTTTGTTATCTCATTGTAAATCTCGCTAAAGTGATGAGCATAATTATTATAATGTATTGGTTTTTGAAGGGGAGATCGTTAAGGGCAAATTCATATGCATTGTTACACCACATATATATAGTTGAATTATCATGAAAAAAAAAAAAACTAAGTCTATCAAATGTTGATGCTACAATGATTCCAGTAACTGTTTAACGAAGTATACATATTTTATAAAAAAAAAAACTATTTAGTTTTCTCTGGAAATAAAAGTTGAAAAATTAATTACGACTGTTAATGTGGTAACTTGTGTTTGAAAACAATATTAGCGATATTTTGAAAACTCATTGATAATTTACATGCATGAAAACACATTATTTTTCCCTTTCACATTTTTTCATTCGAAATCGTTATGTGCATATATACTATCGATTAAAATGATCTCGATATTTAATTTTAATGTCGACTAAATTGTTCATTAAAAATGAAAGTAAAGTTATATTTAAATAATTATCATATTTTTTATTCCGTGTAGATGCAGATGCAAGCAACATTATCTCATGTATAAATAAATTTAATTGCAATTTATTAACACATTTTATTATTATATCAAATGCCATTCTCATAACTGGTGCACCAATTTTAGAACTTTAGATTTCATTTTTAAGAATTAAGTGCTAATTACGGTACCTATAAATTTATTAAAAAAAATTAGAAAAAACTGTTATAAAATTCTTAGATATTTAGTGCATCATAGTTAGATTTCAAATTTAATTGTAAATATGGCCAAATTATTGGAAAAAATTATTTGAAGTGCTTTATTTAATACATTTTAATAAAAATATTTATAATTATTAAATACATCGATATAGATGTAGAAGAAATCAATGATATGCATCTGTAAGGGAAATATTGGAATTTGATGCACCGAATTATATATACCAAGGCATTTGCATTACTTTTCTAAAAATAAAAATAAATTATTGACCTTATAAAACAATTATTTGATTGAGAAATAGCTCGCTTCGTTTATCAATGTTTCGTCCCTATCACTTAATTCACAAGGAAAATTCCCCAAGAAATGCAATTGATAAAAAAAATCAGCTCTGAGGATTAATTGGTCACCCATGTGCAAACAAAAGCATCTGCAATAAAAAACAAAAGTGCGCCAAATTCCTGCTTTCTTTCCTACTTTGGACGAATGAAAAATATAATAATGCTTTTTTCATAATTTCTGTACATAGCTTTTCTGTAAATACATAACTACTGTATTTTTTATAATTTAATTATTATAACGTTAATTTACTATAAATAAACATATCTGTGAGTCTTCATAATTTTTAAGTCATATTTAAGAAGCGTTTGAAACAAAAAAAAACTAATATTCTCTATTTTCTTAGTGATTATCTACGAACTAAACGAAAAACAAAAAATAATACCAATCATCCACTTTCCTTCGACTTCACTCTTTTCGTTTCGCGCATAAGTGTGTACCTTGGAGGAAAAAATCGCATCCAACCAAGAACGGAGAGATGGAAAAATATTATTACACGACTAGTGGCTGTGCGTAAGCATACATATGCATCTATGTGCTATAGTTACACGAGATTGTGAGACAAGGAGAGGTGGTGAACGATAGAGAAATAAATTATGGAAAAACGGAAGAAGGGAAAAAATGATACTTAGTAGCTCTGGTGCAGTTTGGAGACCGAAAGCGCGGGTTCGCTACTTTGTTATTGTGAACGTAAAAGCGATTTGTGTCGAGAACACATTGTATTTTATATTTTGTCACGAATTTTACTAATTCGCTACGAGAGTCAATTCCTGTAAAATTATCGCGTTAATCGAAGATTTCCAGTCGACCAAATTTGTTGAAGACAAAATGGATTATGTGATTATGTGTTATACGGTTAATAAAAAAAGGAATAAGAAAACTTTCGAACGTTACAAATTGAAATTTGAGAAAATCGTCAATCGGAAAAAGATTGTGATGTGAATAATAAAATGCCAATTGTGTATAATCCGCGTAAGTTCGTGCATGAATTTTTTTGGAAGAGCAATTTTTTACAGAAATTCTTGCACGATTACCAGAACGTATATGTGCCCATGACAAGGAAGTTCATTTGTATTGAGTAAAGTTATATTAAAATAAGTCCATTTGATACAAATAAACTCTTTTGCAAGTGCGCATATACAAAGTATTACACTTGTATAACTTGTTTGTAAACTTTTTCCTTCTTGTTGAGCAATTGGTTTTTCTAGGGAAAAAAAAACTATTTTGTACCATATTTCAAGTTCCTCGATCAAATCGGGCGACAATTGAGACGTTTCATTCGTGACAGAATACACAAGCAGATCGAATTGTTAGAAAGTAAGGACGTTTAAAAAAAAAAAAAAAATATGGCAAAGCAAAAGTTATAGAGCTCAAATATTATTGTAAAATGCAGATGATCCATAAACTGCACACATACACAAAGCAAAAAAAAGCAAAAATGCAAGCGTATACATTTAATAATTATAAATAGAACATTTAATAAAAAAAAAGAAGACGAAGACGATGAAAGAAGCGGAGAGAAAGCAACAAGTGAGATTGTTAGCAGGATATCATGGGAATGCACTTTATTTCGTGACGAATCGAATGAACAAATTATAAATATAAATATATCAAAGTTCTACGGCGCACGAGATTTTGCGAGAACGAACGAAACAAAAATAGCCAGACGAGTAAATAATATCGGAGAAAAGTCGCGCGCGCGAGATGGAGAGGCAAAAGTGGTTATCGAGGCATTTGTTAATTAGATTTTAGTAGCAACAAAACAAGGCGATATAGCTGGCTCTATCGTAGTTTATATACATAATTAAACCAAAAGAGAGAAAGAGAGAGAGAGAGAGAGAGAGCGAAAGTTTGACGCGCTGGCGGTGATCGCAGAATTCCTTTACATACCGAGTGCAGACAGGACACAGGAAAAAAAAACAAATCTATACATAATTATAAATACATGTATTTAGGGGGTATACATACCACGTGCAAGTCAACTTACAACCGAGTGCTGTTGTTCATTACATTATTACGTTGAATATATTCTTTTTCTAATTTCTTTTCCATAAACACGTATATTTTATAAAACAAACCAGAAAAAATAAAACTAAGGATAAAAGAGAATACCGAAAAAGATGTATATCGTTGTAGATGCTCTGCAGAGTCACGTCAAGCTTTCTGCAAAGTAAAAAAAAAATAAAATAAAATAAATGCGAGAGAGTCGGGAGATAAAAAAAGCGGGCTGTATATATAGATTAATACAATAATTATATATTATACAAGAGTACATACGCAGTCAGAGACACGCAATTACAAATAAAAAAACAAACAAACAAACAAACAAACCAAAGTAAAAGAGTATGAAGAAAAAAAAAAGATGTACTTTAAATGAGGACGCGAGCAACGCGCGAGCGATGAGTTCGCGAACATTATTATATGTGCGTTTCGCTGATGATAAAAAACAAATGAACAAAAAAAAACGAACTTTCTTCTAATTCTGCGTTCACACACTGATCGTTTCTTCGTCGACGATTTTCATATGCTACCAGAAAAAATGAGAGAAAAGGAGTTACGAATAAAAAGAAAACAATACACGCTGGGTTTTTTTCATTTCTTCCGTAAACCGCAAATCATTTCATTTACCGATATCAGATGGTTTTATTTCCTTTTGTAATGCACTTGTTATTTGTCTTACTAGGTAGAATGTGATTGGCAAAGTTCAATTAGGCTTTGCCCTTTTTTATTTAACAAAGAATGACTTGAAAGACTAGTCAGAAAATATTTAATTTCATTCAACTTAATATTATACAAAAAAGTTCTTTGAGATTGAAAAATGGTTCTCTGTTATCATCGGTGACTACTAATAGGAAGTGTTATGAAAAAAACATCTTAAAATCAAATATTTTATACATTATTTTTATTTATTCAATCCATTTAACATCTCATCTCATTCCCGCTCCCTCGAGTCCTCGTCAAAATCATCCAACAAAAAATACGTAAATGCTTCTGATAATCGTAATACTTGAACAAAGTATGTACATCTTGCTCATCCTGTGGTCTCAGTTGGACACCGAATTCTTGCACAAGTGAAACGCCCCGAAAGCGACGAGCAAGATATTCAAAGGAAGACCGATGGACGGAATCCCGCTTCCACTATTGGCAGGGGCTGTCTCATTTGTATCACAGTATACTGTTTGGGCTGAAATTAAAATGCTATATGTATTTATACTGAGATTTACATTAAAATAGGTAGGTATATATGTTTTATTCATGCTTTGGTAACATTGAAATGTGCAAATTTTATATATAAGGTATTCGTACACTTAACAGTGGTTATATCAAGGTATTTTTCATTCGTCTTACTTATAGAGTAAACTTAATAGTACATAGTGCAGCTAATGCCGAAAATGAGCTATTCAATGAGTGTAGAGTTTGCAACACGTGACGCAGGTAAATTCACGAGCCGAAGACGAATGCAAATGCTTTACACACTGATCCTGCTAAGAAATGCCCAAAATCCATGCTTTGTGCGAACAAATAAACTCAAAAAATCTCTCTTTGAAATATGTATAGGAAATTTCAAAGTTGATAAGATTAGCCTTTTAGCACTCTTTAATATGTCCTCGTACAAACTTATAGTCATGCACGTGACAAAACATTATCTTTTTAAGTAAACTCGAAAAATAATATACAGTCAGTCGAACCAGTTCTCTAATTCTTGCAAACTATTTAGCCATCATTCATTCATTCTAAAAATTATTTCTAATAGAAAAAAATGTATATAATATTAATTTAATTTTGAATTCGAGCTTTTTAGTTAACCCTCAATAATTTATCATAAATTCATAACTCATTTCTAACGTTGAATTATTATTGAAATTTTCCCGTAATTTTTTTTTTTTCAGTTTTCAAGCAACCCATTTTTTGCGCTATTGAATAATACAATTACAGATAAACTTACCTTGAATAGCCAGTAAAGCAACGAGGAGCAGAGCACACAGGTAGGATTTCATTTTGGATTGAATGTAGTTTCGAAAACTGCTGTTCCAGAACCGAAATCGACTAATGTTCACCGTTCCCAGTTACTCACCTTATATGCTGTACACAAGCTAAGATACGAGAAATCGGGATTTGTGGTAAGCTTTGGCACTTATCGATCTTATTTACCGCCGCTGATCTGCTGTAGTCTCTTTATTGTACCGGGAATTTCTATTGCTGATAATGATCAGACGTGGATATAGACAGTGTGCCGAGGGATTTTCTTGATCGTTGCAAAATAGTAGAATGTGAAGATTCGCGATTTTGAGTAATAATTATAATTTTGGCATTCACTAATTTACAGTTCAATAGTTTGATAATTGTAACTTTGTATAAACTGTGATAACCGTTTTGGAAGTATTATCTAAAAAAGTTGGAGTTTTAATATTTCGGTTTCCTCGAAAAAAATTTAATACAATAAATATTTTGTGCAAGATGTCAGAAAATAAAATGGATTATTATAGATTTAGTGTCGAAACGTATAATATATTAGATATTCGTGCAGATATGCCTGCGATATAAAAACTATTTACTCAAATGCACAAAAAAAGTAGTGCCGCGTTTGAATAATCCGTCGCATTAGCAGAGCTTCAGCGTTGCACCTCTATAACGTCGTCTAAAGTAATATAAGGATTTACAGAAAATTACCACAATACGAAAGCTATAAACTTTTCTCGGTAATCGATATTGACATTCGTCGTATGATTATTGAAGAAAATAGAAATGTGAGTTCTATATCGAAGTAAAATTATAGAATATATAAACCAGTTTCATATTATTTCATAACAATATATTATAATAATAATGAGCTTATAAATATGCAAATAACACTAAAATAAATATTTATCTCAAAACAGTACCTTTTACTAATTTTACTTTGTAATTGTTTCACATTTCTCTGTGTAATAGATTTTCAAACTTAAACACTTTTCTGAAACTGCAAAACTATTACCAAATATGTGGCGATCGTATCTGCAAACTACAAAATATACACATATTAACATTTTTTAATCAATTATTATATTTATTTATTATTATAGTATAAAGTACTAATAACCGTCATTAATAAAGATTCCTTCAGTGAATAAAGGCCAAAAACAGTAAATTGAACATTTTCGTAAAGTAAATACGTTGAAAATTCACTTAACTGTAACCAATTAAAGATATGCTGTTAAACTTCTCTGGCTTATAAATGCAAAACATTAAATTTAATTTACCTTAGTGGCGATATTTTCATTTTGACAATGTTCCAAAATATCATTCACGATAACGCCTGTTTTTTTGCTCTGTTTTATTTATAGAAAAAAAAATATTTCGCGTTAATGTAACTCCATGAAGACATTAAGGGGATGTGTTATGACCGAAAATATTCCTACCTTACCAGTTCTTATTATAGGAAAAAAATCTTTGTCACAACCTCGGTAATCAAGTAAACTTTAGTTGGTTCCAGTTTCATGAAATTCCATCAACAATCCACAGATTTTTGTCGTCGAAAATTCCAAAGATAAAAATCGCTGTGAATTCCAATCGAAAATTTCGACGGCAAGCATTCCTGCGAATTGTATATTCAGTTTCATAAAACTTTAACCACGTAATGCTTACATCATTACCGACATAGTGACAGAGAGTTTTTTTCCAAAAATTGATTTCTATCTATCGTTTTACATTTCGTTAAATGCAAGTGCCGATAAAGTAAGAATCTTTCCGGCTATAGCACATTTTCTTAAATCCAATAACCAATATAGCTACCTCGTAAATGGTAGTTGATGCAGATCTGGTCAAAGTTGTTAGTGTAATTATATATGATATTATCGCTAAAGCACAGCGAATGAAAAAAACCCACGAATAATCAGTATTATATGCCATTATATTTATACAATGATAAGTAGAAATGAGAGCTATAAAAAATATACTCAAATTACATAATAATATTGGCAGCGAATAAAAATCTGACAGCTCATATGTTGTATTGCTCAATAGCGAATACATTGTTCGTAAATGCAACAATTTCTCTATTTTGATTTCTAAGCTCTTATTCTGAATTTGCTGAATGTTGGGCAGCTGAACAGCTTTTGAAATATTGTTTAGATTTTCGTTTATAACAATGAATAGTTGTTTTGTAAAATGAAGTATCATACTGCATTGCATTAGTGGCAAAATCGATATGAAACAGGAAATTAGTATACCAACAAAATAAAAAGTGGGTGGGGCAAAATAAAATGAGGCAAAGTATAAAATCCAGCACGCAGTGTTAGCAAAGAATATTGTCTTTATGTTGCTTATTATTTTTTTGAGGCATATATCTTTGGTTAAAACCAATGAAAATTGACTTATTTTATTAATATTAACGATCAATTTCATCGCTTTGTCTTGTTGGATAGAAAAGTATAACAAAACACATGCCATTATTACAGAGTGAATATGTCTGAAATAAACGAAGATTCGATTCACAATTTCTTCATTGGAGTTGTACTCTAATATACTTGATCCCATTGCAATAAAATTTGGTATTGTTAGGAAACAAGTTAACAGTATATTATATATAACACCAAAATTTGAGTGTGTAAATAACTGGGATTGACCTCCCTTCCACGATGTTTCAAGTGACATCGTTGCCACCCCAAATATTTTGAAGAAATAAAAGACAAATTTTAAAAATGCGAACATTTTTCAACTTTTATTGAAGCTACACACTATTACGGACTATTCTTTTAATATTTTTTTTTTTCATACAATATTAATAAAGAATAAAATATAAAATTTAATGTACATGCCAAGCAAAACTTTAGCTACAAATGTTTCTGAGGAAAGAATATATTTTAGTTAAGAATGAGTATTTAAAATCGTAACAATTATATTGATTTTGTCATATAATCGTCAACATGGTGGTTTAAATACTTCGTAAACAATGAACACACTTATGCAGCATTTTCTTTATTGCTTATCAGTTTGAACTTTTTAAACTTATGAGAACATTTCGTATTTTACAAATATGACAGACTTTAATTAATCAATCATTGCAATTTTAATATTTCAATATAAATATACATATATATAGTGTTTTAATATTAATCAATGAATACCAAGCATCTAGCAATTGCACCTAGGAACTATAAAATTTACTCTCGTTATATATTTTAATATTAATATTTTATTATTAATTACTTATATCTAATAATTAGCTAGGGAGTAAAACTATTTATGATACACACAAATGTATATGGAGATTAAAAATCTAACAGCTCCTGGAATATGTCACACACGGATGCATAAAATTTTCGCTGTTGCAATATTTTCAGTATAATTTTCAGTAGATTTTGCACTGCCCAGCGAATTCTTTCGAGATTCAGTGTAAGCTGTCATTTATGACTTTGAAAAAGTGCTGCAACAGCATTAAGATTATACTGTACTGCATCAATATTATACTGTTCGACATGAAGCACAAGGCCCGACCAATTGTGTGTAGTACAAACTGTCTGTTATTTATTGAAGCTGCAATGCATGTAAATATCCAAAGAAAAATACACATAATAGGTATTGTGATGGCAACTTTTACATTAAATGTCCATGAAAGTTTTTCATTTACTGCAAATGACCGAGGCTAACTCTTGAAGTCCATTTATTTTATTAGCTATCTTAAGGGGGGGGGGGGTAATTCGATGAAAAAAGGCATGTTTTTAAGAATTTTTTGGCGATACAGATAATGTTAGTTTATTCTGTCTATTTTCATATAATAATGCAACATTTGAATAATATTTTCCTAAATTTTCATTGCAAAATATTGAAAATTAAGCGAGTGACCGTTAATCTCCGGAGTCGCCTCGAAAAAAGTGGTTTTTCGGTGACCATCACTCGCAACATAATCATCTGAAAGGAGATGTTTTTCAAGCGAACCCAGGGAGGATTTTTTTCTTTCGATTTTTCAATTTTTCGTAGCACTTGGAAGCTAAAAAACCGATTTTCACTAAAAAAAAGTCGACTAATTAGTTATCGTAAAATTAATAGTTAGTAAAAAAAAAGCTCCATACCTGGTGAATTATGTGAAAAAGTACTGTGCGAAATTTCAAAACGATTGGTCCGACGTACACGGACTTGAAAAATATCAAGTTTCAGAAAAACGCTTTAAAGTTTTGCGCACTAAAAAATTCAAACTAAAATTCGATAATTCTTTTATACTTACACAGAGTCGTCGATGTCAGGTCCATAGAGCAAAAAGCTTCCATCAAGATGATCTAGAACATCTTTTTGCATTTATCTACGTAAAACTCTGCCTTTGTTACTGTCGTGCGCCGCTTGCTCCTCTGCTCTACTAATTCGCAACTCGTCAACTTGTCGCACCCATTCGTGAGAACTTGGCATTGTACCAATATGCATCTCTTGTATAAAGGCCAACAAAGCAAAATAACCTTAATTGAAAGTTTACATGCAGCAACATTAGCTGCAATTTCAACAATTATAGAGGTGCCACTCATTGACTTTGGAGAGATTTTCCAAATAAGCTGATTGAGACTCTCATTATTATTTTCCGTAAAATCTCCAAGACATCGCTGCAAAAGTGCGTCCTTGCTCAAATCCTCATAAATAGGCTTCATGAATGATTCTAGAGCATATGCCGCTACAGCTTTCTGCCATTTGCACCAGGATACTTAATATTTTTCGTGCTGTGGGTTCTTGTCGGTTGAACTGTAGTGATAATAAATTGCCCATATGTCATTTTTCATCTTCTCAACTGAACCATGATTACTCCGAATAGCCAGTCCATAGTAAACAGTCAATTTCTCAATCATTTTAGTAGTAAGCTTTCCTTTGCCAGAAAGTCTTTTTCTTTTTACGATCTTTCTGTCCTTGGTTTTTGTGTAAACTATGCTTTTTTTACTAGTTCACGCAGACGTGTTCGCTTTCTCTTTTGGACATACGCTATGCATTCTTTTTGGTTTATCACAAAATCTTCACCATAAGGTTTTGCATAAATTTAGGAATTATAAACGAATACATTAGCGCGCCAGGTAGGCGCGCCGCGCAGCTGTCGAGCAGGTACAGAAACCCGACCTGGAGCAACGGACGCTCAAATACTCATAACATCGACAATTTTGCTCCGATCAACTTGAAATTTTGACACAATATTCTTGATTTGTTATGCATTCATTTAAAAACAATTAAAAAAATTAAAAAAGTTCACATACCCCCCCCCCCCCTTTAACAACTTTCTCATGCTGGATACAAAGCGTTGCTTGTATGAAAGTCCTGATGACCAGTAAAAGTGCTGGAACGAATACTGGATATCAAAGCCACGTATTAAAATTGTCAAACAAATTATGATTTGCGCTTAACGTATAATTATTGAAGAAAATAGCATTGTGAGTATGTGAAAATATTTGTTGATTTGTGTTAAACATAAATATAAGCAAATTACATATTCATTTATAACAATAAATTACTGGCTACAATCCCTCGTTTGCTGACGCTCCCTCGGGTATTTTGTACTATATTAAAGTTAACTTTTTAATCATGCAATATTTGTATTTTATTACATTATTTATCTTCTTCATCGTCTTATTGAAAGTGCTATAAAGTGTTATTTAAATATTTCCTTGTACTTTGCTTTATGATAGATAATTTATAAACGAAGGGCAACTGTATTCAGGATTTACATAGTTTTAATTATCATTTATGTACCCAGAATCAATCATTTACTTTTCGTTCTGTAAAATGTAAGGCGAGAAATTTGAATTTATAATCGAGATTAATACGGCCTTAATGTATTATTTTGATTTACATTAGCGATTTCGATTAAAAAAGCTATTTACCAATTACCAATTATCAATTACTATTAGATTGTTACTTAAAAAGATAAAGACATTATCCTTTGAGATTGGACACCGGATACCGGAGACGAGAAACACTTTAAATAATAAAAAGATAACAATAATGAGCTTACAAATATGTAAATAACTCTAAAATAAATATTCATCTCGAAGCAGAACACCTACACTTTTACTAATTTGCTTTGTAATTTATTCACGCTTCTCTGTGTAATAGATTATACACTTTTCTGAAACTGCAAAACTATTACCAAATATGTGGCGATCGCATCTGCAAGCTACATAATATACACATATTAACATTTTTTAAATAATTATTATATTTATATATTATTATAACAGTTATTAAGTACTATAATTACCGTTATTAATAAAGACTCCTTCAGTGAATAAAGGCCAAAAACAGTAAATTGAATATTTTCGTAAAGTAAATACTTTGAAAATTCATTTAACTGTAACAAATTAAAGATATGCTTTTAAACTTCGCTCGCATATAAATGCAAAACTTTAACTTACCTTGGTAGCGATATTTTCATTTTGACAATGTTCCAAAATATCATTCACGATAACGCCTGTTTTTTTGCTCTGTTTTATTTATTGAAAAAGAATATTTCGGGTTAATTTAACTCTATGAAGACATTAAGGGGATGTGTTATGACCGAAAATATTCCTACCTTATCGGTTCTTATTATAGGAAAAAAATCTTTGTCACAACCTCGATAATCAAGTAAACATTAGCTAGTCCCAGTTTCATGAAATTCCATCCACAATCCACAGATTTTTGTCGTCGAAAATTCCAAAGATAAAAATCGCTGTGAATTGTAGATGGGATTTCATGAAACTTGAACCACGTAATGCTTACATCATTGCCGAGATGGTGACAGAGTTATTTCCATAAATTGATCTCTATCTTTGTACATTTCGTTAGATGCCAGAACCGGTAAGGTAGGAATCTTTCCTGCTATAGTACATTTTTTTAAATCCAATAACCAATATAGCTACCTCGTAAATGATAGTTGATGCAGATCTGGTCAAAGTTGTTAGGGTAATTATATATGATGTTACCGCTAAAGCACAGCGAATGAGCAAAGACAGCGTAAAATCAACATTATATTCCGTTATATACTTTGTAAAATAATAAGCGGAATTCAGAGATACAAAAAATATACTCAAAATACAAAATAATATAGGTAGCGAATAAAAATCTGACAGCTCATGCGTTGCATTGCTCAATAGCGAATACATTGTTCGTAAATGCAACAATTTCTCTATTTTGATTTCGAAGCTCTTATTATGGATTTGTTGAATGTTGGGCAGTTGAACCGCTTTTGAAATATTGTTTAGATTTTCGTTTATAACAATGAATAGTTCTTTTATCAATTGAAGTATCATACTGTATTGCATTAGCGGCAAAATCGATATAAAACGGCAAACTAGCATAGCAACAAAATAAATACGTATCGGATTAAAATAGAGTAAACCAAAGAATAAAATCCAGCATACAATGTTAGAAAAAAATATTGTCTTTACGTTCCATATTATTCTTTTGAGGCATATATCTTTGGTTAAAACCAATAAAAATTGCCTTATTTTATTAATATTATCGATCAATTTGATCGCTTTATCTTGTTGGATGGAAAAGTATAACAAAACCCAAGCGACTACCACAGTGTTAATCTCTCTGAAATAAACGAAGATTCGAGACACAATTACTTCATTGGAATTGTACTGATACATGGTTGATCCAATTACAATAAAATTTGGTATCGTTATGAAACAAGTTAACAGTACATTATATATAACACCACAATTTGAGTGCGTGAATAATTGAGAATGGCCTCCCTTCCACGATGATTCAAGTGACATCGTTGCCACTCCAAATATTTTGAAGAAATAAAAGACAAATTTTAAAAATGCGAACATTTTTCAATTATTTTAATTGAAGCTATATACGCTGTACGGGCTAGTCTCAAAATATATGTTTTTTTCAAATAATTTTAATACAGAATAAAATATATTATTTAGTGTGCCTGCAGGTCAAACAATTAGAAATACTCCTGAGTTTAGCTAGAAAGGTTTCTGTGGAAAAACTATATTTATGTTAAGAATGAGTATTTAAAACCGACTTAATTGTATTGATTTTGTCATAAAGTCGTCAATAGGATGGGTTTAATATTTCGTAAATAATGAAAACTCTTCAGCAGCCTTTTTTTATTGCTTATCAGTTTGAATTATTTCTTAAATTACAAAAGCTATCAATTTTCATATTTTATAAATAAGTGATTACAAATTTTAATTAATCAATCATTTCAATTTTAATATCTCAAGAAAATAATGAACAATATTTATACATGAGGAAATTACGCTTTGCACTTAACATTCGTCGTATAATTATTGAAGAAAATAGCAATGTGAGCTGTATATAGAAGTAAAATCATAGAATATTTGTTGATTTGTGTTAAATATAAATAAACAAGTTTCATAATCTTTTATAACAATATACATTCGGCAAAAAAATTATAGCAACCGCTTATTTTCTAAAAATTGTTTAACTTCGAAAGGTAGAAGCACAACGAGAAATCATCGTAGCCCTATGGATATTTTTTACACAAAAAAATGAGTTCTCGGTTTTACGATTCTAAGGTTTATTTGTTCATTTAAGGCACTTATAGAGTAAGTGACCTTGAAATTGAAGGTCATCTCTTAAAGCCACACTCAAAATCCGCAAAAGTTGAACGTGTGGGCAGGTATTGAAGGAGACACAATAATTGGTCCCTTTTTTATTGAAGGAAATTTAAATGCAAAAACATACTTACAA
>UELV01072171.1:3499-15227 GCA_900490015.1 Megastigmus stigmatizans
CTGCGGATCGTGTGACGCGATTTTCTTCGGTGACAGGATTTTTCTCTTTGCAGTCGATGCGTGAGGTACGACGCGCGCGAGCGGTTTTTGTTTGTTGCTTTGTCGGGGAAGCATGAATTTATATATATGTAGTTGGGTGGGATTGGATCGCGTGTGTGTGCCGAGAGAGAAAGATGGGCAATTTTCGGCGCGGGTCTTGAGAGAGTAACTAGTTTTTTTCGCGTGTGTGCAAGAGTGATTGCGGGGTCTTCCTCTCGTACTCGGGTCGAGAATCGTTGCGTTTTTGCGCGATTGTTATTATCTGGACATGTATTTTGCATCTGCTCCGTTGCAACGATAATGGCAAGGTTATATTTGTTTGTAAATTACGAGAGCGAGATACATTTGAATCGTTAATTTTAGCTTAGCGTAGAAGTAGCTCTCTTTTATTCAGCAGATTCTCGATTCTAACATTAACAGTATCACGTAAATAAAATATTAGTGTTTGCTATTCTCGGACTTTTGTTGAAGCGATGATCAGTCTATAGGATTATGTTTAATGTCGCCATTAAATTAAGTTAACGTTGCTCAACATTAACTTTTACAGACGTTGTTATTGAATTATTAAAGCTGCAAGCCCGAGATTAATTGCCCGAGATTTCGAAAGATCAGATTAAAATAATTTCGATATTAAAAAGATTACGATCGCGGAAGTACGCATTAAACTACTATAAAAAAAGAAAAAGAAAGAGAGAGAGAGAGAAAGAGAAGATTGAGAAACACCGGCGAAACGATTAGTTTTTCTCTTTGCTATTATATAGCCGCTCTCGCTATCTCTCGAGTCTCCGCCGCGCGTCGCCCTTTAAAATATCAACTTTGGTAATAACCGCGCGCGCGAGCACTTTATTTCTTGTCTTCGTTTCTTTAGTAAAAGCAGCTGCCGCCTTTGTGTCCCTCCGTGCGCGCGCGCTCGCCTTCGATTTCACTCGCTGACTGTCCCTTGATTTCAGAGTGTCTTTTTTTATTCGATGAACACGCCACAGGCCTCTTAACGATTTCATTAGCATAAGACCGCGAAACTGGAAATTCTGCGATTGATTTTTCCGGCCGGCGAAAATCGCTTATCGACGATATATTTATGACACGCTGGAAATTGGAGCGATATGCTAATCGCGCACACCGTCAACTCGCGCCCAATCCCCCACGCAATTTTTTTCTCTCTCTCTCTTTCTCTCTCTCTCTCTCTCTCTCTCTCTCTCTCTCTCTCTCTCTCTCTCTCTCTATTTCCCTTACACATTTAGCCGCGCGCGTTCGGTATCTTTGACGCGCTAACGACTCTTTTTCCTTACACCCGCTGATAAAAAGAGTCGAGCGCGCGCGCGTCGACGCGGTCGCCCGCCGTAAATTAAATCGCGATAAGCAAAACTCTCCCGATCATTGCAAATTACCTCGGCGGTTATTTCGCAAAAAAATGCTGGAGAGAGAAAGAGAGAGAGAGAGAAGAAACGCACACTTTACATGAAACGCCGATATTTTCGATATAACCAACCTGTTTTCTCTCTCTCCTCTATTAAGACGTAAAACGCCTCGTTCGTCCTCCTCTCCCCCCCTTCTTCCGTTTCTTTTAAATATGTAAAAAAGAAGGTTCCTAGCCTTTGGAAAAGTGTTATTGCGCCGCGGCGGATCGTTAAATCGATCCGTGGCCACTGATAACAACATTAACATTCTCTCTCTCTCTCTCTCTCTCTCTCTCTCTACATTTTTAATCATTTTGCATATTTATGCTAGTGTCGAATGCTTATGTATATTCGCACTGTGAGCGTCGGGTAATAGTCCGATCAATCCGGAGTGTTACTTTTTTCTTTCTTTTTCTTTTTTAAAAAAAAGGCCGCCACTCAAGCAGATAAATAATTCGCGTAAATACACATAAATCATTCTAAAAGTGTTTTAAAATATTTAAATATCTAGCATAAATTTTCTCATTTTATAATTGCGCCTTGACGAAAAAAAAAATTAACTTTAGAGCGCACATAAATTGCGCTCTAAGGAACTTCTCCGAGCTGCACTTAAGCCTGGAATCTCAAAAAATTCTCAAGCCACAAATTAATCGTAGCACACGTACACACACAATACCTAATTCGTAAATTTCTCTCTGTCTCTCTCTCTCTCTCTCTCTCTATCTCACGTGTACAGCTGCACTGCAGAGCCGCGTGCACGCAAACTCTCTCTCTCTCTCTCTCTCACTTCTTGCTCCCTATATTTATTAACTCCCACCATATCGGCTACTTTTTCCTCTCCTATAAGCCTCGTGCAAATACTCGCGATAAAGCGCACCTCCTCCTTACCCGCCATAAATAAAGGCTCGCACAGCGCGGCGCGATAGCCGCCTTAATTGCATCGATTTTGTAAAAGCCATTCTCTCTCTCTCTCTTTCCCCCTTAGATTAACAAAGAAAAAAGGAGACAGAGCGAGGAAGCAAAAAACTTTCTCTCTCTCTCTTTCCGATACCTGTTTTCCCTATTAAGACATAAAAGCTCGCTCGGGTACTATGGGCGCGCGGGAAAAGCCGCTGCGGCGGTGCGTCGACATATCTCCGGGAAAAGCGTTATTACTCGTAATAATCTTCGGGGAGAAAACGTCGATTTCAGAGCCCATTCGCAGCTGCCGAACAAGTGCATGTATATAGCTTCTTCTCTCTCTCTCTCTCGCTCCTTCGTTCGTTCTCCCGATAAGAGAGAAAAAGGGATAGCGAGAGAGTTGATCTTTTATGAGGAGATTATACCAAAGGCTCGCCTCTACGCCTCGCCACAGCTAATATGATCGGATTAAATTGGCTACACACACACACACACACACACACACACACACAGACCCATACATACTCACACGCAGACGTTCGAACCGAAAGAAGAAACGAAGCCTAGGCTCGCTCGGTCCTTCTCTTTCTCTCTTGGCTGCTCAGCAGCGCGCAGTGGAGAGTCGAGCGTATATAGCTCGAGGCGCAGGATGAAGATGTCTAGCGCTCCGCTGGCAGCTCAAGGTCTGCCACTTTCCCCTCTTCTCTCTCTCTCTCTCTCTCTCTCTCTCTCTCATACTGTGCTCTACTCCGGAGCTGCTCGCCGCCAATTTCTCCCTCTCTCTCTTCCTCCCAACCTCCTCCTCCTCCTGAGAAAAGCGAACGAGTCGGCGAGCTGCCCCACCATCGCCACCGCCAACTTCTCCGACGTCCGATATTCTGCTCTTCTCCTTCTCCTCCTCCTCCTCCTCCTCCTTATTCTTCGAGGATTTCGAGTGAGTGAGAGAGAGAGAGGAACGGCGGACTGAAATAATAGGTTGCGCCTGTGCGCTCATTAACCTTTATACCCTGGCGAGAACCGAGCAATCTTCCACACGGACTCTCTCTCTCTCTCTCTTGTGCCGAGCCTGTGTTTGCTTTTTCATCAGCCATTAAGGGCTTTCTCTCTCTCTCCCTCTCGCGCTTAAAGCCCTCGTGTATCTATATACACCACTCGTCCATTGGTTGATTCCTGCTTTACAACTGACCCCGATGGATCCTTCCGATTGTGCACACTCTTTTGCTGCACTTGGCCCCGTGCTGTATATAATATACTGTAACACTCGTTCGTCCAACTGCTGCTGCTGCTGCTGCTCCTGCCATATTTTCGGAAATTCCACCTTCTCTCTCTTCTTCCTTTTTTTACACGCCACCACTCGGAGAGCTTCGGCTTATCCTTCCCTTTCATCCTCTCTTCCTCGCGCGCTCATGGCCAAGGCTGTGCGCAGAGCCTACAGAGAGGAGGGATGTATAATAAATCCTATAAATATCGTTTTACCGCTGGCACCAAATGATGGGTCTTTTCGATTTATGGCCTCTACCCCGTACCTGTATACACACACACACACCAGTTCCACCGAAACACTCAGCGTTTTAGTATTATTGCCGCGCGAAAGACACAAATTGAATTGCATATATGTGTGTGTGTGTGTATGTGTGCGCGCGCTGCAGTGCAGAACGATGTGTAAAAGGGAAATTATTGGTACAGATTATACGGGCATTAGTCGAGAGAGTGTCGGAATGCCGCGGATCGGCGCTGTATCACTCATACACACCCATATAGGCGCCACTGGTGTGTATGTTTCAAGACTGAGATATATCCTTCTGGGTATACATATGAATGCAACTCGCATCCATGAGAGTGCAAGCGAGGGGAAAGACGAGGAGAGAAGATTCGTATATAGCACGGCAGTGCAGGGCGACGGTATTGCGTGATTCGGTTAACCGAGGTGGTGGACCAAGAGAGAGAGAGAGAGAGAGAGAGAGAGAGAGAGAGAGATTTGAGGGCGCTCGCGCGCACAAAGGAAATACTTTCGGGCTCGGAGAGAAATAATAATCGGTTGGACCGCATGTACTCGCGCGCGCGCGTCAGCCTGTGATTATACCGAGACATCTCAATATTCCTTAGCCTGGACGTGGAAGAGAGAGCGAGAGAGGAGCGGAATGAAAGGATGCATCTCTTATATACCTCTTTCTCTTACAACGTGATTGCATTAAACTCTCTTGTATATAATATTTCTGACAATTATTTCGATATCCCTCAAGAAGGATTTAATTCCTGAATTCCTTGTCTAACGAAAAAAAAAACTATGATCTGACACACTACTCATTCCCGAGTTTAGCTGGGAAATGATTGATCGAATAATGAGCGATATGTATATATATATATATATATATATATAAGGCATCTCTTAATCAGCGGTCGGTGAGAGTCAACGAATAATCAAATTTACGAGCCCAATAATATTTCATTCGGTGTTCGAGTGCGGTTCATCATCGCATTGAGCAAACACAATATAACCCACAAGCCGATTGATCTCTCAGTTTGAACTCTGATCCCTCACTCCCCTCTATATAAAACCAATAACGCGCCACGCGTCTCTATATTACCAGCTACAACGCACATGTTACGTGACTGTCGAGTTCTCGAGCCTTGAGCCGTCGACGCTATACTATATGGATAACACACGCCCGCTAAACGCGAAATAAGCTGTTCCATTGTCTTAGCCCGTGCGCGGGCTACTCCCTGGGATTTTCGCCTACATCATCGTCGTCATCATCGCCCAGCCTCCCGCTGTGTGTGCTGCCCCGGACTTTCTGGCCTTCCATACCGTAATATCTCTATTAGCTCAAATTTTCCAGCCAGTCTTCGCTCGCTCACTCTCTCTCTCTCTCTCTCTATCTTTCTTTCTCCGTTCCACCATTCCTCGAATTATTGTCTTAAACATCTGGCGTTAAAGCTTCAGGGAGGATGAACTCAGGGAGTGTCTTAGCAATAATGAAGATCCAGAGAGGGCATCGGTCATTTTTCCTCTCTCTTGCCACCAGTGGCTGTTGCACAGCTTGGAGCCGATCGAAGGATGAAGAAAAAGAAAAAAAGGTGGAGAAGCAGAAGAAGAAGAAGAAGAAGAAGCTGCAGCAGCAGCAGCAGAAGGAAAGAAGTCCTGACTCAGCCCCCAGAATTTGATCGATTCACTCCAGAGACAAAGACGAGACAAACAAGTATGCGAGTGAGCCTAGGTATATATATATATACTTACACATACCTATACGCGGTATCTTCCTCTGGTTTTCGTTCTCTCTCTGTGCGAAGGCTCCACCTGACACTGCCGGACTACACACATTTATCACCGTACCTCCTCGGAGCCACAGATATCATCTCTCGCCTTCAACTTGGTCTCCTCTCCCTATATACATATACCCGCGCGCGCGCACGCGGTTATACCTTCGCTCTCTCTCTCTCTCTCTCTCTCTCTGTCTCGTACGCGCGCGTCCCGACAGCTCATCTATTCCACCTGGCATCTTCTCTCCGCGCTGAATTATTATTAAAACTCGTTTGCATCCTTTTCTCTCTCTATACCCTCTACGCCTCCTTTTTTCTCTCAATACATAAACGCCCGCCGCTGCTTCTGAACTTTATTATACATATACATATACGCAGTCTAGAGAGGCGCGCGAGGGTCTCACTCACACCGATGGAATTACGTCACCCGCGAAACTAGATTTTGATTTCGTACCTACTGCGCGAGCCGACCGATCGGTTCCTCGTTCTCCCTTTCATCCCTTTCTTTTCTTCTCTTTCTCCTTCTCTCTGATCCAGAGTGAGTTTGCCCGAGCGAATGATAATTCGACGTCTGTCTCGCGCGCGCGCCAGCTACTCCCAAAGAGAGGAAAGGAGAGAGGAGAGAGAGAAGAGGACGAGTAAGACATCGGTACTTGTCTTGTCCGTACGTATTTCATCTTGCGAGGCTTGGGCTTGCGCGCCGCGCGATGATTGAGCCACGCGAGGACGCTGTGCAGCTCCGGAGAGAGAAAAAAATGAAAGAAGAGAGGAGGAGGAGGAGGAGGAAGAAACAACATGGATAGCCGAGAGATGAGGCGAAGAATGTGTTCGCTCTATCTTTCTCTCTCTCTCACTCCCTCTCGAAAGTGTGTGACAGCGTGTAATCTCGAAGAGGAGAAAGAGAGAGAGAGGACGAAATAACAGGTTCTCTTTCGCTCGGTACCGTCCTCCTTTAACTTGCGAGCTTCTTCCCCTGCGGATCAGAGAGATTCTCTCTCTCTCTCTTTTATCCTTTGCGCGATGCAATGCGCAGAGCACTGCCAAAGAGTAACAATTTCATCGGAGCGATACTTGACGTGTGCTCGCTCTTTCCCTCTCTCCCTTTTGCCATTTCGGCCAAAACTTACTCTCAATTCAAGTGGAAATGTTCTCCGATCCTGCAGTGCAGCCCCGATTCTTGGCTTCGTGACAGGCTGACTCTCGCTCTTTTGACTTGTCTCGCGAGAGAACGATTTTTCATTCGCGTCGAGCGCACACACACATATATATATATATATATACGTCGAGATTTTCAACTCGACGAAAGATATGACAGAGACGAGTGTGTGCAGCGCTGGCTTGTTTTTTGGGAAATTTGTTTTCTCCGTGCGCGTGGAAAAAACGTGTGGATCGATAGGTTATGCGCAGCAGCGGGGAGGTCGAACTGTGCTGTGCAGCACACACATATAGGCGTGCAGCTTGCATATTCATGAGCGCGCAGCCGAGAGTTTATCGCTTTATCTGCGCTGCACCACGTGGTGTTTTTCTCTCTCTCTCTCTCTCTCTCTCCGCTCTCGCCTGATACACACAGGAAGTTTTTCGTCTTGTCGACGCGCGGGGCTGAAAATCGTATTCGTCAAAAATTACCGCGTACGCGTTAAAGGACGGAAGTACGATGACTCTCCTCGCGCCTCGGCTACCGCAGCGGTAATTACAATGCTGCGAGGGAATGCTACATGGATATTTGAGTATTTTGACGACGTTCCTGAAATAACTGAAGCGAGGGGCGAGGGGAGGGGGGGGGGAATAATTGATTGTTTATACCGCGTGGACGTGTGAATGGGAGACGCGACGATTGAAAGGAAATTTCATCGTGGTCGTAAATCATATCGATAACCTTATTGACAGAAGTAATTAAGGATTCGACAGAGTCAATTAAAATTTCACTCTCTCGCGCGAGCGCGCGCCCCGGCTTCTATGCATACTCACACACGCCGCGGACGCCCTATACACTGCATGCACTCGTTATATCAATATATTCAAAGTGGGAGAAAATTAAATGTCCCCCGGATGATTTTAGTCCCTCCTCTCCGCCCGTTATACATTATACAATAATCTAAGCCAAAATAAAAGGAGACCGAAAAATTTACATTTCCATCTCTTCATTTGGAAATCCTCACATAATTAATTGATCGTGCTTACTCACACGTACACTGCGCTCAAGCACGCACACACACACACAGACACACGTGGACGCGTGTATCTCGCAACATGCTTCTGATATTAGCTTCTACCCATCCTTATAATGCATCCATCGCGAGACGTATACCGAAAAGAAAAAGAAGGAGGAAGGTAGGCAGGATGAGCAGAGAGAGGAAGGAGAGTACGAAAAAGACGAGCGAACGAGAGAGGAAATTTATACGTCGCTGAGATAAGAGTGAGAGAGAGAGAGAGAGAAGGCAAAGGGAAAGCTTGGTCGTCCGCGAAAGAGTTAATGCACTGCCTCGGAGCGCGAGAGACAGATGGGTCGGAGGACACGCCAAAGTAGCCGAGATAACGGAGGAAAGAGAGGAGAGAGAGAGAGAAGAGTGGAAAAGGCAAGCCGAGAAGGATCGCGGATTGAGTCATTATGTTTGCCCGGAGAACCGAGCCAGAGAGAAAGAGAGAGAGAGAGGAGTTGAGCTCTGCTGCTGCCTCTGCTGGCCCGCAACGCTTCTGCTGCCATTGGCATGGTGAAAGGAAAGCACGCCGATGGATGTGTATATATATATATATATACATATACATACATACATATATACGTATTATACGCCAAGTGGTGGCTCTACCCTCACTGCGCCTTTGAGTATATAATGTATCGTTGAAATAGGAAGATTTCTTTCGCGATGCTTTTATGCTTTTTATATTTATGAGATATAAAAGGGGAGGAGGTAGAGGAGGCGATCGTAATTGAGTCGTTGAGAGGCGAAGGTCGAGTGAAATTTTCGACTGTATTCGAGAGAAGAAGGAGATGGGGTTTCTTTTTTGTGCTGCTTCTTTTTCCTCGGGGAGTAGCGAGAGAGAGAGACGACGATGCGGCGGTTGTTATTGGATAATAAAGATGCCGTGGGCCGATTGTGTGTGTATATCGAGGGGGGACGAAAGAGAGAGAGAGGGGGGGAGGGTAAAAGTTATAATGCACGAAGAGCAAGAGAAAGCGAGAGGGAGAATGGCTTGATTGGCGCGCTTTTATTATTGTGACGTCATCGCGAGGTGATACAACAGTTATGTGTTTGCACTGCGAAAATTAAACCGGGCGAATAATTGAATTGCGAGAATAAAAGGCCGGGCTCGTCGCCGTCGCCGTTGCCCTTCGGGCTTTTTTTCCTCTTTAATAATATATTCATCTCGTCTGCGGCCTCTCCTCACCCTCTCCCGATGCGATTATTTTTAACGCTTCGAAACAATTCGATTAACTTACATTGAATTGTCCGCTCGGAACGTTTGTTACATTGTAAACAATGACTCGACATGTGCGGTATATACAACGACCTAGCCTCAAAATCACAGCCTCTCTCGTGCCACTATCATTAGTTTCGCTCTGCCAGCACCAAACGACTTCATCGAGAGAAGATCGCTGTATTTGCATAAAATCATCGAAAACGAGATAAAGAGGCAGATGGGAGTATAATCGCGTAAATGGCTTTTTCCCCCGCGCTGAGAGCACTGCACGTGTGGCGCACGCACGAGGAGCGTCGATGCGCGCGTAAACAGAAGTACCGTCATTTTCGCGGATACAGCGGAGTCGATTCCAGTGTATGTACTTGAAAAGCCGGAGGCGTCGGTGATGGGAGACAGAGACGATGTTATTTATAAATTTTTCGCGGATTCTTATCGAGTAGAAGGAGTGTATATATATATATACGAGGAGACGAAGAGGAGGAGTAAAAGAGAGAATCGAAGCTCAGCCAAGAGCAGCCAGTTCATCATCGTCCCCGTTCCAGTCGATAAGCTCGTTAATTAGGCCCGTTGAGGCGAATGTCTTCTTCGTCTTCGTCTCTTCGTTGTCGTCGTCCTCGTCCCGAGTCATCGGGGGCAGCACTTGGAGACGTGGACTTGTCTTCCGGTGTACCGTTGCGATTGGACGGCGGTAGAAACTCGGCTGCCGCACTTTTTCAGACTTTCGCGGAAAAATCGTCTATACCCTTTTTTAACGATCCTTTTGTGCTTCTTTTTTTTAAGAGAGAGAAAGAGAGGGGAGAGGGACAATGGGTGAGTGGCAGTATTGTCATTTTGATTGAAGCCGAACGATTGACACCCGTTTCCGTTGATCTGGCGGTATAAATAGTTGCAAAAATTCACTCTATCGTCAGTGAGAGAATTTGTGTTGCAACTACAATAGTAATAAGGATCGCTCTCGTTGTGGTCATTGATCTCGAACAATATCGTCACTCGGAGTAGTGGCAAAAAACCCCGAGCATTAAAAATAATCGTCAAAGGTACCGCTGCACTTTGGATTTCATTGCCGCGCGCGCACGCAACACTTTTTTTCCCCCCATCCTCCAGCAGCAGCACCATTCCGCTATTCCACCGATACATCTGCAAAAAGTTTACCGTCACCTGGAAATCGCGCCTCATTACAATGTATAATATCCGAACAAGAAATCCCAGTGTATATCTCCTACCGCGCGAATATCCACCATAATCGCTGTTCCACTATCTATTTTAATCTTTCACCGCTGCACCGCGGAAAATGTTATAATCGCCGAACAGAAAAAACTCCTTTGTTACACATCGACCGCAACAATATTATATACAACTTTCGTAAGTTATAAAACTCGACATTAAATTAACACTATCGGTCATACGCGCGCCCTCAAAAAAAAAGAATCCAGCCTATGTATCGGATAATTATCGTTCACGCGACTGAGGAATACAAAAAAGGTACACGCAGCCGTTGCTTAATGGCGATATTAAAAGTTAATAAAATTTGTGAGTAAAATTCGTGTAGATCGTTCGTATATAAAGCTGCAAGAATCGCGCGCTCGGCGTAAAAAAAGGAGCGTCGATTAAAATTCGCCTCGGTCATTTACTCCCATATCCCCCCCTTGATTGACCGCGCGTCCAAAAATTATCGTCTTTATCGGATCGATCGCAAGCGCGAGATTATAGCCGCGTTACCGATCGATAACAGTACAAGCCTCATGTTCTCTTTCCTTTCTCTTTTTTTTGCTGTTCTCTTCGTCCTCCTCTCGCCTCTTCCCTCCTCTTCTTCTTCTTCTTCGATCGAGTCACTTTGACCCTTTTCACGCGCGCGCCCGCGAGATACTCACGAATCATCCTCCCGTCATCGTTCAAACTCTTGACGAAAAGCTCGACAGCCTCGAAATATCCCATTGTCCGGTCCTCGCCGCTCCTACATATTGTTGGCAGCGAGAAGACACCCCAGATCTAAATCTCTATAATGTTAAAACAATTATATATATATATATATAAGAGAGAGAGAGTCTAATGTCCCGGCGGCGATTTAGTTATTGGATTTTAATAATGAACCGACGCCGGAAAGTTTTTCGGTTCAGGACACGTGGCTGGCGTCTTTTTTTTTGTTTCGTTCCCCGACGCGACCTGCCCATCATCATCGTCGTTTCCTTTGTGCTGTGCAGGCCGATCGGAGCCGAGCGCCGAGTGACAATTGATTAGTTCATTCGTAGCGAGCACACAATTTTCAATTGATCGATCTATTGTCTTGGTCGACGTACCGACGTCAAGTCTCTCGCCTCCCGACATTATTTTTCTTTCACAATCCGTTCCGAACCTCGAACACATTCCACAGATTTTTCCAAATATTTTTTGGCACGTTGCACTCCCCCCTATTCTTAACGTATTAATCAACGCGCAGAGACGCGGTTTCTCATTAACTTTCGCGCCCTAAACAATGACAAATGACAGTGCCGAGAGAGAGAAAGAGCAAGCGAGCCGAGACAGCACACAATGAACCTTTCCATGAACGACCATTCCAAAAGCAATCGTTCCCTCATTCATCCACAGAGCCGCAGAGAGAGAGAGAGAGAGAGTGTAAATTTCATCCCGGCACAATAATAATATATCCGCGGACACATCGTCATAAAAGCTATATACACGCCGCGCCGCACAATATCACCATCGTATAGCGT
>UELV01072173.1:682-13658 GCA_900490015.1 Megastigmus stigmatizans
GCAATTCCCAACAGCAATACCACTGTAGATGTCGCCAACTGTCATATACACAGCGAATACGCATTATGTGCAGGGATTAGATTAGTGCGGTTCGTGCTCGCAGGCAGTTGCACGCGCGTACAAGTGTATAGTATAGGTGCAGTTGTCAGCTGTTCCACGCTTACCGCTCACTGCTCAGAGACTCTCGGGCTATAGTCGCAAGAGAGCCATAGAGGCAGAGCTCAAAGTAGTCAGCTCAATATGGAATGATATTAGTGTGCGACCGTCTGCAGTTTGTAACGTTGTCGCCGTCGCCTGTCATTCAGCACCCGAACTGTCTCTCGCTTATACAAAAAACGAAGGACGAAGGAGTCGAAGGAAAACACACATACAAACACATACGCACGCGCATGCACACGAATAGGTGCATACAAATCGAATAGATCGGGTTCCTGCTGGGCTGCTGTTGTGCTGCTGCTGCTGTATAGCTACTGCTGTGCGAGCGTGTGTGCGACTTGCGTCTCTCCCTCTCTCTCGCTCTAGGCTACAATATACTGCCGCGTAAGTGCGTCTCTCTCGCTCTCTCTCTCTTGAGGGCCAATAACATTGGGAAAACGAGTAAAACATTACTAAATCAAGGCGGACGGAAATAAAAGTTGCAGCCTGTGTGTGTGCATTTTATGCAAAATTTCGCGCGCAACGTGGAAGTACTAACGCTAGGACTCAAGTACAGCATATCCGGACTCATGAACCTCGCAAACCAAACTGCCGATCCTCAGAGCGGTGTTTTCTTCGTCAACTTTAACCAGGATTGCTCGTAAGTGTTTTTGCGTGTCTAGTAGCAGCTGCCCATAAAACAAACTGACATCTCTTTTACGTCCTTGCTATTACACGACTTCGCTAACCTCAAACTGCGTTCACTTACTACCTACATTATCTCAAGATCTATTCGGCAACATTTATTTTCAAGCTGTTCCTATTGCCAATATTTTGTTCTTTTGTGCCTTTTCTTTTTTCCTCGATCTTCCATCTTTCTCTTGCACTCATCGCACACATACACAGCCAGTCACCCTCCCCCCTACCTCCCTCCACCTCTTCTCTCTATAACCCCCTTCTTTCTACTCTGTCTACTTATGTGTTGCGCAACTTTCGCACTCCACCGTCACTCAAATCTCGCGAATTCTCTCTTTGTTGTTTTTCTATGGAGGTGAAGCAGCGATAGTTTGCACAACACAGCGGAGAAAACAAAGACTCCAGAAAAATTCGACCAATGCTTTTTATTTATGCGATAAGTGTGCGCAAAACATTACTTACCCGTTATTTATAAACAGACATCCGAGGCTTATTAGAAAAAGGCGCGGACTTTCTTGGTTTTAGTGGGGGACTTTAAAAAATTTAGTTTTCCTCTTGATTCAGAGATTTTCGAATTCCTAGTATGTATGACAAATCTAGTTTTGATTGAAAATGATATTAGCACCGTGGTTGTGTAAAATTAGAATTTAATTGTCATTTGATGATTGTATTTCAATGTTTCTCTTCTCATTCGGCGACCTACATTCCGGTTAATACTTCAAGTTCATATGCATGTTTTTATGTGAAAATTATCTATTTGAATGAGTCAGAATAAAAACAAAGATGTTTCTAATCTTTTTGACAACGTAGACGTTATGCGCGCGCGTGTGCCGTGTTGTCTGTAATCTACTTTCACTTCGCTTCACATCCTCGCTCATTTTCGGTAACGAGTGAGAGGATTAAAAAATTAAAAACTCGCGTTCATTGATGACACAATTATTGCGGTGTTCGCATCCAAGGCCTAAAAGTCTGGGCACGCGTGACCCTCGATTCTCTCTCCCGATGTTTTATTTATGACCACAAGCGTGCACAGGTGCCTTTACTCAATATTTTTTTTTAAATAACCAGCAGCCACTTGTTTTTGTTATTCTCTGCTTTTCATTATACCTATGCCATAAAGCAATAATTGTACAAATATGCATTCTGCAATGACCTTTTCTTCTTTTATTACAGGTCATTAGCTGTAGGATCAAAGTCCGGATATAAAATCTTTTCACTCAACTCGGTTGATCACCTTGAGAAGATTTTCGAGAATGGTAAAATTTATTTTAGCACTTTTACAGAATATTGTGACAATTGGAGTATATATTTGTAATTCATTTTTTTTATAGATTCTGAGGATGTGTGCATCATTGAGAGACTGTTTAACAGCAGTCTCATTGCGATGGTCAGTTCATCATCCCCTCGTAAACTCAAAGTTTGCCATTTCAGAAAGGGAACAGAGATTTGCAACTACAGTTATTCAAATACCATATTGGCTGTGAAACTTAACAGAGCTGTATGTTTATCTTACTACACATATTAAGTTATTAGAAAAATGCTAATTAAGTCTTAACTATAATTTACTGAGATTATGATCTAAGGTCATATGACCAGTTTAAAAGAAAGTTACAATAACCATTTATTTTTGTATAATAAAATAGCTAGAGTCATAACGAAATGCATCAGTTTTATAATTATTTATTTTCTCTATTTTTATTCTGTCTATTTATATAATTATATTTATTTACAGAGATTAGTAGTATGTTTAGAAGAATCACTGTACATTCACAATATAAGGGATATGAAAGTGTTACACACAATTCGCGATACTCCACCTAATTTAGCGGGCCTTTGTACACTTTCCATAAACAGCGACAATTGTTATTTGGCCTATCCAGGTTCTAATACGATTGGTGAAGTCCAAATATTTGATGCTATTAATCTGGTAAGTTTAAAGATTAATTTCTGAAAGTATTAAAGTTTCAATTATGTACATTTGCATGTCTTAAATAGTTTCTTTATATTAGTAAATTATGCACCAAAAATTATTTTATGAACAATATAAGCTCTTAATTGATTTATAAATACCACTAATTTAAAATTTACTTATATTCTTTTAGCAAGCTAAAACGATGATTCCAGCACATGACAGTCCATTAGCTGCTCTTGCGTTCAGTCCTAATGGAACGAAAGTTGCAACTGCTTCAGAGAAAGGCACTGTTATAAGAGTTTTTCACGTAAATTTCTTTAAAGTTTTAATACAAAAAAAAAATAATGTTTATAATTTTAAGAAAATTATTATCCAGACATTTATTTGACAGGTACATGATGGAACTAAACTTTTTGAGTTTCGTCGAGGCGTCAAACGATGTGTGTCTATAAGTAGTCTAGCATTTAGTATAGACTCCATGTTTCTATGCTGCTCTAGCAATACAGAAACAGTTCATATATTTAAATTGGAAGAGCCAAAGGAAGTGTAAGTGTTAAAAAGAGATATTTATTAAAAAACTGAATTGTTTAATAGTATTAAATAATATTTTTTTTTACGCAGCCCTCCACAGGCACCAGAAGAAGCACAAAGCTGGATGGGATACTTAACGAAAGCAGTATCTGCTTCAGCAAATTACTTACCCTCACAGGTAACAGATGTGTTCAATCAAGGACGTGCTTTTGCTAGCGTACATTTACCTTTCCAAGGACTCAAAAATGTTTGTGCCATCACGACGTAAGTTTTCCAAAATCTTTTAAATCTTCTTATTATTAGATCATACATTATAAAATTATAAATTTTACAAAATGAATATTATATTTGCTTGATTTTCATAGTTCTATAACAACTTTATCTTGTACGGAAAAAAACTCAAATATTATTTATCATTATTTACATATTATCATTATTTACTAATAAATATTTTCTTATTTATTATAGCAGCTATTTTATTAAGATGTTAACCAAACATTATTAAAATTGTTGAATTTTGTAGGATACAAAAGGTGCTGAGGCTGCTGGTAGCTAGTGCTGATGGCTATCTCTACGTTTACAATCTTGACACCCACGAAGGTGGAGATTGTACTCTTTTTAAACAACATAGGTTTGTAAAGTATTTATAACTTGCATATAAAGTCTGTTTCATTTGCAGTTGCATGCTTATCAAAAACTTAAAAAATGAATACACATTTGTTAAAAAGGGATAGTAAATAAATTTTAATTCTTTGTGCTTTAACATTGAATATGTAGGCTAGATGGTAAACAAGATGAAATTGACGGTGCGAGTGTTTCCGCTGTTGGATCTTGTTCGGGTGAAGGCTCGGGACCAACAGCTGCACAAACAGTGCAAAATATAGGTATTTTTCAATTCTTCTGTTCAAATTTATAGTTTGTTTTTTGTCATAATTGCATGGTAATAGTGATATTAATTGAAAACAAATATTTTTTATTTTAATCCAAAAGAAAAGATGGCAGGCGGAAATGCTTCAATTATGTTAAAGCTCTTTTAAATGCATTTGTATAATTTCTGTTACATTGACACGATCAGTGGAGAGCAATAAAGAGTTTTACATATTCCAAGCAATGGTAGAGCAGGTGATGAATTTAACCTTCTCTGCCCGCGGCATGCCAAACACCCACACACACACATACACTTTCAGTACTTTTAAATATGTTTTAAATTTTGAATTGTACCTTATAAACAATTATTTATTAAGCATTGGATCGATGCATGTTTGTTTTGCATTTTTATACATTTACATATTTCTATATGCGAAGTTAAGTGTTAAGGAGTAGATAAGGCAACATCGAATAAATGAAAAAATTCGGCCCATCCTTATTTAGCATCAGTAGAATACAATAGTAAATAAAGTATAAATTAGATAGGATTGTAAGCGTATGAAGCGTTATTGTACCACCTAAATGTGTAGAGTTCAGAAGAAAAAAATTGACGTAATAATTAAAATGTTTGCTCGACGTTTAAAATGCGTTAGCGAAAAATCACACCTAAAAGTGTATAATATCGTTTAAAAAATCTTTTTCTAATAGCATGGTATAATGACTTTTCACGTTGTAAAATTTAATGTGTGCTCCATATTACAATTATTCGTATTTATTTCTTATTGTGATTATTTTTAAGTAGATTAAGAATTTGAATAAACATTAGATTTAAAATTAGTTGCTTGATATATAATCGCTGTAAACACTACACTTATGTATAACACGTAAATTGCTACAAGTTGTAATTTTTTACTGTTTTTTATTATTAACTTTATACTGCTCTGCTCGCGTACATGTGTGCGCGTGTGTGTTTGTGCCGGAATAACGAACGCATTAGAAGCCTCTCATTGCTTGTTCCCTTTTATCGCTTTCGATTTGCTCTCGATTGAAATACCGACGTTTATACACTGTTTCTCGGTTTTCACAATATCTCGCGATTTGACCGGTTTTCTTCTTTATAAGTAAATAGTATCTTTTAGTGATAAATTTGTTAGACCAAGAAATAAGTTTAGTATATACATTTTTTATATATTTATTGCATTTGTTTGAACTTTTATTTGGCGTAGATTTCTCAAATAGTCTTACTTTTTTAAATTATTGAAATTTCTATTATTCTACATGAAAGTAAGGATATAAGGATAAGCAGTTATAAAAGCGTATAAGTTCAATTTTGTTTGCAAAAAAGTCGTTTGAATCAATCAATATTTATTCTATATGTAAAATTATATAATTATGGTATACTGGAGAACAGAGGACAAGTGTATGAGCGAATGCAAAAGTAAATATATCTGTTTGAGAAATAAATGAAGCAAAAGAAGGGGGAAAAGGTAACAGCCAAAATCAAAAGCAATTTTCTTTTTTGTTACTTAATATTCCCTACTGCCAGCTCACTTTCTCTTTCCTTCAGGGGTTCGTGACGAGCCCCTGCTACTGACCTCAGTTGATGTGTTTTTTTTTTCTTTTTATTATCCGTCGAAGCCTGCATAAATAGCTACGCGGGTGCGTTGCGCGGCCGTTCACCAGACTCCATGTCAGGTACTGGTATGTCCTCTATTCTCTGACCCATTCTAAAAATCCCTTTCTATCTTACAATTTCTATTTTTTTTTACTTTGTGTTTATCTCTTTTTCTTACACACTACTTGTGCTTCTAGATGCTTCCAGAGTACACATACGAAAACACACTGCTGCATCCTTCAGAGATTTATTTACACGTGTACTTTCGTGAAGACAAATTTCGCTTGTAGACAATTTTTCGATTTTTAAAGCGAAATTTCAATTTAGAAATGCGAAGATGCACTGCATACTCAATGGTTTCTAATAAAACATAATGGGGTGCGAAAGCATTTTTTATCCTACGCAGAGCTGATAGAGAATGTAATAGAGAAGTAATTGGTTGTAGGAAAATCACAACCTTTTTGTATACTCACAAATAATACTTACTCTTGGTCAAGTGCTAATATTTCATTACAGAACGTTAGAAAAAAAGTCATTTTTGTTAATCTATAATGTTTTTCTGCTTATAAATAACTGTTGATACAACCACGAGGCGATAAATTCTCGATTTTCGCACCCCCTTATAATATCGAATTCGACATTTGATATTTTTATTTAATTATTATGCACAGTTTCGTCTGGAGACTTTTTTAAGTTCATCTGCAATATTTTAAATATTATTCTCTTGTAATTAATTACAAATTTAGAGATTTTGAAAACTCAAATACAAAAAGGTAAAGTCAAACATAAACAGGAACTAGTTTTAAACCAAAAGCAAAATAAGATCAAATATTATTACAATTTTAATTTTGGTTTTGGCTATAAAAATGCTAAAAAAGTTATCTATATTTGAAAAAGGAATTTAAAATAAATAAATAGTCAAATAAAAAGTTGTTACAATACTACTCAATAATTTTTTTAGTTTATACTCAGTTCAATTAAGGTACAAGCTTATTTTAAATATTATAACTTATAAACTTGACTAAAGTAGCGCTCTCATGTTTTTAAATTTGTAAATTTCTGAAATTTGTGAAAAATAATAAGTAGATAAACTGTTTTGTCAATTGTGGCTACTGCTGAAGTCGATGTTTATCAATGTAATTCATTGCTAGAATTAATTGTTCAATAATTAGAAAGTATATTGCCTGTGTGAAAATCCATGAAATATACTCTAGTAAAAATATGAAATATCAAATTACATTCACAAATTTTTATTTTGAATTCAATTGTTTCTAAAAAAAAGACGATGGTTTTGAATAATTAGATTTTGAGTCAGCTTTACCTTGTGTTATCGACGGGTCCTAAGAAGAAGTACGTAATTCGGCATTTCTGTTTATAAGGAAGTATGTCAGCGTTTCGATTTAAAAGTACACTGAGATACGTCATTTTAAATCGAAACGATGAGATACGTCCTTTTAAACTAAAATGCCGATATATGTCCCTTTTCTTAGTATCCGTCGATATAAAATTCATAATTTAGTACTAAACCAATTGCAAATGTAGCCGAAACCAAACTACTGCACCACTCTCTATTTTGCTAAATATAGTAAGCAAATCATAACAGCGATTGACAAACACTCTTATACATCCATCATTCACAAACTGCATGCACCAAAAGAGGATAAGGGGATTAAATTTGCATGTGCACTATACCAATCTTTCTTTGAACATCAAGAAAGTTTTGCAATTTTTATTTTATCTAACACATCCAACCTCATAGTTAAACAAGTCACGAGGACACGCTAACTTTTCGCTATCCAACGCATTATATTTATTAAGCAACAAGTTGCCATTCAATCTGAGTTATTTTGTACTGCTTCGCCAAACATATTTTTTGCGCTTGAAAATAAAAGTAAAGTGCTTCGATCACGATATAATTTTAGCGCAGTTATTTTAGTAAAATGTATAGGCGAAATTGGCTTGAATATTATTTTTAATAACTGATTGTGCTATACTCGATAAATGTAGAGTCTATAGAAAAGATGAAGATTTAGTTTAAACGCCATTCATTCAAAGTTCAAAAGGTCGATAAAAGTAGCTTATCTAATATGTAGAGTAAATGGGGAAAATGTACATACTAAACAGATGTAGAATTTTTTTGTAGCATCGCGTTCTTTCTAATTCTCCAATAGGTATTACAAACAGCCAACTAGCAACAAGGTGATGGTCTTTTTCTCTTTAACTTATCATTTATATATAGTATAATTAGGTAGGCTATATAATTCATCATCCCATGGAACCTTAAATAGTTAATTTATCTAATTTGATTCATTTGCGTAACAATCTAAATAATATACATGCATTTATCTCACACAGCCACAGTTTTATTTAAAGCCGTATATAGTAATATCATTTGCGTAAAAAAAAAGCCGAACCCTAATTTCTGTAAAGGCGGGCGCACTAACGGTTCATTATGGAGGTAAAAGTATTCACCCCGACTAGGTACAACACATCTTATTAATAATAATATCAATAGCACAAAAACAAAAGCAAAGAACAGACCGGTGTTGTCTCACACTCGACAAGTATATTTACATTGCACTGTCGCACGAGTGACAGTCTTCGAACATTGTCAAACATTTTCTCATCAGCTAAAACTCGAAAGAACGAATCTAACCGACGTTAATTTGTTTCTTTGGCGCATACAGAGTCGGAAAAGTACCACGAGATTATAGCAGCGACGGAGAGTCCTCCTAAGGGCGGCGGTACCTTCCGACTGGATGACGACGCGGAATTCCCACCGGTAACCCAACGGAATGACTGAGTCGAGCCGCAACAACAGCAGCAGCAGCATCATCATCATCAGCAGCAGCAGCAGCAGCAACACCACCAGTCACATATCAGCGCTCGTCGGAGGAAAGCGAGGACGCGGCTACGCTGAATTGCCAGGCCGCTTCCACGAGTCGACGAATCGACGCTTTTTGTGACACCTCGGCAAGCGAATCGCATACAAATGCACACAACACATCACTCGCCAACCGTGGACATAACATCGTGTTTACACTCTTTTTAACAAAGCAAACAACAGCAACTAAAGCATCATATGCATCATTAATCAAGCATTGAACTATCAAATTATCCCTTCCCCATCTTCTTAAGATCCTTTAGCTCTGCATTTTTTTTATTCCCTCCCTCTTTCTCTCTCTGTCTCCTTTCTTTCTGCCAATGAAATTTTTTTACCGATGTAAAAGACATGTCTTTTTTAAAGATAAATGGATTATTAGATTTGTTTTCAACTATCAATGTACATACAACGTCAAATATATCATACTTCTATTTGTAAAAAAAAAATATGTTTTTCTTTAGAGTGCTTCGCTGAATATACTTTTGCGTTGGTATTTTTAATATCGCGAGATCGACACACACGCAGCTTTCCATTCAACAATACTTTTTATACGTGAATAAACTCGATTGTGCCGTTAGAATCTTTAAGGAAACGAAAGTTTTTTATTTAAAGAAATTTATTGTAGCTGAATGTAGCTACAGTTACATTAATTAGAATATTCTTCCGTTCTTTTTACCTTTGATAAAAACTGCGTGTTTTTATATACTTTTTTTAAAATAATAACTGAACAGTGTGTTTGTGGCTGCTTAATTGTCGGTGCCAATATGTAAGCTGAGATCCGATGAGGAAACTCCAGCAAAAAATTTTTTTTACACATTCTCGACAAATTTTCTCATGCCCGCTTTCTATTGCGTGTCGCAAAAATATATTTTATAGACCAGCACTAGTAATGTTTTGAACTGAAAATGAATTCAATATGCGTTTTTCGGAGGAGCAAAATTTTATTATTGTACTTACTTTTCTATTGGTAAGAATAATATACAATTAGATAAACTGAATCTGTATTTATAAACGTTTGTAAATAAATATTACAAGGTATAATTTCAATTATTTTTGTCATTTTTTGATAAATTTAATAGAAAAATACTTCGAAATCAATAATCTTGTTTATTGATTGTACATAAGTATATGAAACCTTTGCACCACATAATTTTAAAATATATTTTTCGTAGTGGAAGTCAGTTATTACATTTTATTAAAAGAACTGCGAGTGTGAGAAAAGTATAAAACATAAAAACGTCAAAAATATATTTTAGAGTCATAACTATGAATAAGTTCATCTGTACATTTTTAACTAAAAGAAAACACACCTTGCATACTGTAGTTAAGAAAGAATGTATTTCATGAATGAATGTTTAGAGTTAGTCATTTATTTGACAATGTTTTGTATCGAATCTTGCTACAAATAATTTTACTTTTATATAAAAAAAAAAGAATAAAAATTGGGTTTATACAATATAAAATAAAAAAAAAGTATAAGTTTTGCCAATCATTTTGTAAATAGCTTTATAGATTTATACATTAAAGTTATTACCTGTGCCAGAATTCTTAAAAATACATGTGATAAAAATTATGCCATTATTTTCAATTTGTTTTTTTAACCTAAACAATCAAAGAACTTAATTTATAGGTAAGGAAATAATCTTAAACATAGACAAATTTCTGTTTACTCGCGACTTTATTATATCTTTATTATTTATCATTTTTATTTCTCTTCAATCAAAATTCATAAAATTCATAAAGCGGATCAATGGATTTTGATAGAAGTGTATTGATAACAAGTATAAGAATGCAGTGGAGCAGTAGCAGTAAAGCAAAAGGGTCTATCTTTGACCAGTCTGCATATCATTATGTTAATTGATAATTCTTATTTGTAAGAAACAGAACCATTCAAAATATATTTCTTATAAATTATTATGGTCTCGTCTATTCTTATGTAGATTAATTAAAAAATGTAAAAAATTCGATGCCAAATTGTCATACAGAATTGCACGCATGCTAATATTTTATAAATTATTTTTTTTTACAAAGTTATATACGTCTATATTTCAAAATAACTTGTGCCTCATAACATTCATAGTATTAGTATTCTGTTTCCTCAAATGAATAGTATTTCGTGCTTTACATATATGAGCTCACACACATACCTTTCATATCACAAAATTTTTAGTATGAAATAATCTCTCGACGTTCTTTAAAGGACGAAATAACCATTCGATCCGTGAATTACAAAGACTAAGCTATCACTACAACTACTACTAAATTTTTGCTAAATGTAATTAGTGAGTACCAATTGAAAAAAAAAAAAAAAGAATAAAAAAAAAGGAATAATATGAGAAAGAACAATGTTTGAAAAAGTGCGTATTTATCCGCTTTCGTTAAAAGTTGGGAAAGCGAAAAATCTTACTTTATTAACAGTCTTACCACTATACAGTACACACAATACGTACTTCATATAAAACCTTGAATTCATTAGTTTATTCAGATTTATATGAACCATTAAAAATCATGGTTCAATGTAAAATGTACACGGTAATAGACAGGCCCTTTTGTCGTATGCTCACAGCAAACGAAATTACAAATTGTGTGGAGAAAATAAATTTAACTGTAGAGATCATCATCACCATCATCTTGGAAAGGCTGGTCCCCTTGTGTCGTATCTTGGGCACCGCCAGGTCCGCTTTGAGGAAATCTAAAAAAGCGAAGGCAAGTTTAGAAGATATGTTCATGGTAGCAAAAAATCTATCACTTTTTATGCGCTTTACTATGCTAATATAATTTTCATTTGTAATAAAAAAGTGAAACAATTTACCTGAAGTTTGTGCCGAACCCTCGCGATTGCTGAAGAGTTTGAGCAAACATTTCGTATTTGCGGATATCGTTATCTGATACAGAACGCCGAGCAAACCTCATGGCTTCTTCAAAGTGAGCTCTCGTTATTTCTGGAACGGGATCTTCTTCGTCCGTCTGGAAAAGTATTACAATAGTTTTAGTTTTCGATCAACTCTAAATTCTATCAACATTTTAAAAAGTTAAAGAAAAAAACTTACATCCATAGAACCAGCTGGGTTAGCAACCTTTTCTCTCTCTCTGCGTATTTCTGTTTCGATGCACTGCCTAATAGCCAATTTGCAAGCCCTTTGGCAAATTTCCGTAATATCAGCTCCGGAAAATCCATGCGTTACTTTAGCGATATAAACCAAATCAACATCCTGTGCAACAGGTGATTTCCGCAGATTAGCCTTGAAGATTGACTCTCGTGATTTTTCATCAGGCAGTGGAATATAAATAAGCTGATCCAATCTTCCAGGTCTCAAAATGGCTGGATCGATGATGTCGGGTCGATTTGTAGCCCCGATAATAAAAACATTTTTCTTCGCACCCATACCATCCATTTCAGTGAGGATCTGATTGATGACCCGATCGGCAGCGCCTCCGGCATCACCGACACTATTTCCACGAGACTTTGCGATGGAATCCAATTCATCAAAGAAAAGTACGCAGGGTGCCGCTGATCTTGCCTTGTCGAAGACATCCCTTACGTTGGCTTCGGACTCGCCGAACCACATAGTTAACAATTCGGGACCCTTCACAGATATGAAGTTAGCCTGACACTCATTAGCAATAGCTTTGGCGAGTAGTGTTTTACCACAACCAGGTGGCCCGTAAAATAGAACACCGCGCGATGGCTGCATACCAAACTTTAAGAACTTATCTGGATGCTCAACTGGGTACTGAACCAATTCCTGGAGTTCCATTTTGACATTGAGCAGACCTCCAATGTCATCCCAAGTAACAGTAGGAACTTCAACAATGGTTTCGCGAAGTGCACTAGGACTGCTTTTACTCATGGCGTATTTGAAGTTATCCATAGAGACAGCAAGAGAGGATAATACTTCAGCATCGATTTGATCGTCTTCAAGATCAATCAAATCCATCTTTTCTCTAATTTGTTGTAAAGCAGCCTCTGAGCACAGAGAAGCTAAATCGGCACCAACATGACCATGAGTTTCAGCGGCGATCTAAAAATGATAAAATAATGCAATCAGTTAAGAGCCGAAATCAGATATATGATTTTTTATTTTCTAGAATGAGCTAGAAAGTGTTCTAACCTCTTCCAATTCGACATCGTCGCCAAGTTTCATGTTTTTCGTGTGAATGCGTAAAATTTCTAATCTACCAGTTGAATCTGGAATTCCAATATCAATTTCTCTATCGAAGCGACCGAAACGTCTAAGAGCACCATCGATACTATTGGGACGATTCGTAGCTGCCATTACGATAACGTGTGAGCTTTGTTTCATGCCATCCATAAGAGTTAGAAGTTGTGAAACGA
>UELV01072255.1:668-28049 GCA_900490015.1 Megastigmus stigmatizans
TTTTCAAATTTTTTCAAACCTTTTTTTAGTTGTAAAAAAGCCTTCAAAAAGATGTTGAAAATTCGGGGTCTTGGTCGTTAATGGGTTAAAATTAATATATCAATAATGTATCCTAAAAATATGCGAAATTAAAAAGATGTGCTAGCTTAGATTGTTTGCAAAATTATAAATTAAAAAGTTGTCAAAACTTCTTGAATCAGAATTGCACGTTATCACTTCTAAGACTAATGTAATATTAAATAATGTGCAACGTCAATATCATTATCGTGAGTGTTATATACAATGTGCAGAAAGTCTGACTTGTTAATACATCGTTTTGTATACTTACCATGACGTAGAAGATCTATGAGATGCCAAGAGTTCAGCTAACATTTTCACTTAACATAAACGTTCGAAGTAATTTACTTCCATCTATACTATAGATTTTGAATTTAGAGTAGCATTTTTACGTGCACAAAATTTATGATATATAATATAAAAGAATCAAATTCGGCTTAAAAAATTCAAAAAATGAACAGTAAATAACACAACAACGAAATATTAAGTCTCATAAATTTCCGAAATTTATTGCGATCTTGATAAAGGAATAAACAAAGAATTATAGCTATCATTTAAAAAGTACATTTTGTATTTGTAACGTCAATTTTCTGCAGTTTTACAAGTTTTTAAAACTTGAAATACATGTGCATACTTTTTGAGTTTTATTACATATAATATTTGTGTATAGCATATTTTTAAAATTAATGATTACACATTTTTGTCATTTATAGAAAATATAAAGTTCGGTCTTTAATAATTTTGTCTTATTTTTATTTAATTTATGGTAATTATATGCGATTACCAGTTTGCAAAGTAAAAAAACAAAACTTGTATAATCTAGTGATATAAAACATCGTATACAAAGTATTTAATTAATGTAAAATTTGCATTAATCTAGATTAAAAAAGTTCAATATAATAATTCACTAAAAATATTGGTTCATGGACATCGATTATTGTTTCCATCAATTTATTGAATTTGAATTTTCATAAACACACGCATGCGCGCGCGCAGACACACACACACACACACACACCGCAGACACACATTCTATACTGACAGAGTATAATTAAACTATTTAAGATTAAGTATAATACGTGCCTGAGATGCGTTTGATGTGTACCAGATTCAAAGAATTTAAATCGTTGGAGTCAATACTTAAGTGCGATTTTGTGATTTCGTATAACGTTAAATACTACATACTATATTCTACTATATTTATATAATTTAAAATCGTCGGTTCAGTGGAAAAATGGCTAATCAGAATTTTCAGTTTGGAAAATGGCACATCTGAAATTTCAGTTTGGAAAAGGGCACATCTGAAGTTTGGAAAAGGGCCTACCAGGCGAGGAAGTTTTTTTCTTTAAACTTTAAATCGGTAATAATGACACGAAAAATTAAAATTATAAATAAATAAATAATAATAATGGTAATCTTACTATAATTGTACTATATTAAAAAAATTAGCTCGCCAGATGTACTCTTTTCCAAACTTAAATTTCAGATGTGCCCTTTTTCCACCGAAGCGACGAAATGATTCATTACACTAATATTAATAAATAAAAACATTAATTTGCCTCTTGTCTTAGTATTTATTTATCATTGATATGTGACGTACGGATATTATTCGTAGCTATTAACCCTTATTGGTGTTCAATATCAACCCAGTACTTTGAGTACAAAAGTTGTACTCTAGAATATAGTATCCTACGCTTGAATGAGTCTCTACATATATTTGAAATAATCAAGGACTCTTTTATGAGTAAAGTTGTCGATAAAAATTTTAGGAATTAATGTCATATTTAATGTGAGAATCTTGTGAAAATGACGAAAAGGAAAAGACGACACGATATAAAGGAATTGAAATGTGAGTAGCTAATGACGATGATGTTTAATTTGCATAAATCTTGAATTCATGTCGTGCACGATAAGAATTCTTATTTAAGATGAAACATGTTGATCTATATGAATTGGAAATTAGAGGATGCAGTCCATTACAGAATTGTTCAGGAGAACGAATAAAATATAGCTCGAGCGCTTCCACCTCCAAACGCGCGTCTCGCATGATAAAGCTAACAAAAGTGTTTCATTCACATTGCGCTAGTTCAACTTTGCAGTCGGCCTTTGACGATTGACTTTCAATCAATGCTACCGAATTGAGTGTATATATTTATATTTATAAATTTCGTTCCCTTCGGTAAATTGGACAATATGAAGGCAAAAGCTATGACCAAAGATAATGGAAAGTTTCGACAGTTTATAGCTGCAGTTATCGGTACGTTTTTAAAATACATTTTTACAATATCCCGAGTTCATATTTAGTTTTGGCGATTAATTACTGTAAGTCAATATATTGAGTAAAATAACTCTATATATATATCCAAATTAGGGTTTTGCATAACTATTATATTTTATTTTTCAATAGTTATCAACGCTTTCTTTTCCAAAACCGATTCAAAAAGTTGTTCTGAGCCTAATCAAGTAATCAAAGAATAAGACTCTACTAAAATAATTTTATTAATTCAAAATTTCAATTTAACCAATGTAAACTGCAGTAGTCGGTAAGTACGTCGGTAAGCAGCGTATGGGACATGTAGGCTTTTAGCGTATAAAGCTCTCAAGCTACACTCTATATTTATAAAAATATTTAAAAAGATTAAACATGAATATATCGGTAAAGCCGATAACATGCGTAATTCGAGTCATAAACTTATAAATTTTAATTGGATTATGCCACATTGCTACTGGTTGTACGATTAAACAACATTGATTTATATACTATTTTTTTTTTATTATCACATACAGGCCCGCGAGTCAATTACAAGCTTACTGCAATTCCTATTTTTAATTTCGTAGTCGTTTGATAAAAAGTGCAATAAAAATACAGACTATTAAATTTTAGTATTATATATTATTTTATTGAAAAAACTAAATTGCATCATTTAGATGAATATAATTTCCAAAGATTGATACAAAAGAGTACATATATTTAAAACCATTTTTATAGCTTCGAGATTTAGAATTATTCATAACAATTTTACATTTAGATTCGAATAAGTTATGGTCACTATTAAAGCCATCAGTATCCCTGGTAGAAAATTGACAAGTTTGACTGGTCAACGTATTAATCAAATGGCAATGTTTTGTGGCTATTAAGCGAACAATATACTTTCAAATATCATTTATCACGAATTATATTGTTCAGTTTTGAACTAATTTTCAATTATATAGTGTCTAACTTTTATGCAGGCCCCAGATCAAGAGATAATAGTGAAAATTCAATATATTTAAAAAATCTAGCTAAAAACTGGTTTAGAATTCCTTAACATTTCTACCAGGGTATGAAGTATAATTAATGTAAAAAGATAATTGCTGGAATTTATGTTGTAAGATAAACTATATATACTTTTCATACTTACAATTCTTCTTTTTTGACGATTGGTTTTGGAATGAAGATCTACTCATGTTATATTTTAATTGCTCTGTAGTTGTTTTCGTTGTTATTATCATTAAAAGAGTAAGATGTTGACTAGGGGAAAATACAGGGATTGTACAATGTATTGTACAATCCCTAAATAAATTATAAATTATAAATAATAATAAATTATGTACATTTATGTACTTTTTGTAATTTATGTAAATCTAATATTAGGAACCTTAAGTACGAATAATCGTTTTATGATTTAATCCTTAGCTACCGTGGTAAATAATTGCTAATCTCTACCGTCATGCATTGACCCCACATAGTATTTTGTATATTTTTGCATAAAAATTGAAATTTGTAAAATAATATTTTATAATTAAATAAACTTATTCTATATATGCTTATACGTATTTCTACAATTTAACTCGAAAAATTGACTTGATAAAGCCGCATGGTATCAGAGATCCACATTCTACGGTGGTAGCTAAGGGTTAATGTATGATAAGAAATAATATAAGTACAATAAATTCTTATAATTAAATGCTTTTCATTACACCATACTTTACAAAATTAACTTTAATATAATTAAAATATATCGGTATACTTATTACTTTAATTTGATTTTTATTAATTTGTGCAATTGTAATATGATAAAACTACGGTAGTGATAAAAGGATTAAAACAAATTAATAGTTAATAAAACTTCATACAGATTTACAAAACTCGTATCGTGCCGTTACATAAACAGTGAGATAAACTGTAATTACAGTTGAATAAATGAAATTAACGGTTGACATAACAGTATAATAATATGGAGATTTTTTTATAATAAAGGTTAATTATTTTTTAAATTTTATATATAGTAAACTATTTAAAACATATCTAGAATAAATACATAAAATGTTTGCACAGAATTTGCGAAAATACACATAGAATTACTTGTAGGAAATACTGTACATTTATTTTTTCAGTTTACTTCTCTGTGAAACTATGTAATTAGAAAAATATGTTGAGCTTTTTGTAGGATGCTCGTGTTAGTTAAAAAGAAATAAAAAAAAAATCATTAAAAATGTTTTTAACGCACAACCCAACTTATTAACGTGTGTCGCAAGTGTGAAAAATACTATTACAATTGTCTCATTTTGGAATGTTATAACATGTAACACAATACTATTGAAGCATTAATTATACCATTATCAACGTGAACAGCTAAAAGCCCAAAATTGCTGCAGACATTCAAATTTGATGTAATAAGTAGCGTCCGCGTATAAAGCCTGCATATAGACATATACTTTATGGAGAGTTTAACTTTGATCATAAATGCAACTGAATTTCAACAGTTCGCTTTTATAATCATCGTACAAATACGTGCAAAGAATGACACCTTAATCCCCATATTAGTCTGACATTGCGTACCTTAAAATTTATGAAATAATACTCCACTTCACTACATAAAAATCGGAGATTCTATGCACTCGGGACCTAATAAATAAGAGGCTTTCTTTGTGTAGCTAGTTTGCGAGTACTTTATAAACTATTTAATCCCATTCGTGATAATAATATCAGAATGATTCATTGAGGACATTAGCAGCTTTGCAGTAGCATTGCTCCATTTCACTGCGCTCTATTAAACAAAATCCTCTTACGTAAGTTAAGAAAATATATGATAGAAATTAAAAATTGTACACGCTCACGAGTAGTGTACACACTTTTCGAGTCGCAATAACAGTCTTTCTATCTATGAAATGGTGTTATATACTATAATATATAACTATAGTCGAAATAAATCTCCACAAAGATTTGAAAGGCTTAATAAAAAAAAAAGTAAAAAAAAAAACTAAAGTATATATGCTGTATTTATCGTTCATTTTATCAAGAGCCCTTAAAATTTTCTAGGTTTTCATCGGTAGCTATGCACAATGTATTTCTGTTAGTGATATATATAGCGTTATAAATCTAAGCTCGAAGATTTTTTATCCAACTTTTATCCATCTGTAAAAAGTATATACCCTTGCTATAGGTATATATAATACATAGGCACATCGAAATATAAAAAAAAAAAAAGAAGCCACACTCCGAATTAATTCGTGATCGAGTCCTAAATCACTTGCATACAGGATTTGTCACTCGATATAACAGGCAATAAGGGTAAACGATGATGATTGCAGTGAACCTAACGGCCTTAGCGAACGGTATGCTAAGCGGATGGCCATCACCGATGATCCCGTTGCTGCAGAGCGACGCCAGTCCAGTGGGCGAGTCGCCGATCAGCGAGTCGGGCGTCTCCTGGATAACATCGCTGCCGTGTCTAACCGCCCTGGCGATCGCACCCTTCCTTGGTCTACTCATCGAGAAACTCGGCCGCAAGGGCTTCGGTTACGCCAGCATCGTGCCCTTCATCGTCTCTTGGCTTCTGGTACTGTTCGCCCCGAGTCACGCCTACCTGTACGCGGCGCGTTTCATCGGCGGCCTAGGCCTCGGCATGTGCGTCTGTCTCGTGCCCATTTACGTGAGCGAGATAGCCAGCGAGGAGATACGCGGCGCACTTGGCAGTCTCATGCTCTTCGCCATCAACATAGGCATACTGTTGTCCTTCGGTACCGGGCCCTACATGTCCTACACGGCCTTCACCATATTTTCCCTCGCCTTTCCACTGCTCTTCCTCGGAACGTTTATGTTCGTGCCCGAGACGCCGGTTTACTTGGTCCGACAGAATCGCCTTATCGAAGCCAACAAGTAAGTGAGAAAAACTCGCGTCACCGTACACCGTTAAATCATTCAATCGTATTCGGTATGAATTAGATATGAAATCAGAAATGTGAATGAATTGGTGGAAAATTCAATTGAATTCTTTTGAATTTATTTTTTAAATCTTGTTATTATCTCAATTGCAGTTGGATACCTTAAATATAAAGTCGCATTTAAAAATAAATAAATGATGGGGTTTCATTCAAAAACTATTGGCGATTTATAGCTGAACTAATTCTAAATAAGCCTATTTTAGGTCGAAAAATTAAAGTAACAGGACAGTTATAGAATATCTATCTATTTGTGAAAAAATATATTGATAGATCATGGCAGATCTTCATTTTTAATGACTTATGGCAATGATTGCTTTTTAATAATGAGAATTTCATTTCCTTTACTTTCTACTCTTCTGCCTAATCCTTCTATACCCATTGTCACAAAAGTCGCTATCTGTAATTGAAATTTCTTTTATACTCCATACGAATACGTGCGTATGCAGGAAAACGTATTAAATCTTTCGATTCAGACCTATACACAAAAGAGTTCAATAAATCTCCCATTGATGCGTGAATCGTAAATATAGAACTATTATTCTCGACAAAGTTTATTTCATATTTATACATATGTAGATATAATAGAAATTTGTCATTTAAAAAAGTAACTTTAATCAAACAAATATATCAGTCTTAATATAATAAAGAATTTTTCACTAAAATTAACATTAATCTTTGAGCCTTCAATTAATAAAAAGCATTATAATTCATGCTATCCTTATAGTCTACTTTAGCTAATTCGTCTTAAAAATTGATACTAGGTATAACAATTTTAATTTATGTATGGATTTCAGATCTCTAATGTATTTCAAGGGCGATAACAAAGTACTGGTCGAGCAAGAGCTTTCACGATTACTCGCCGAGCTGAAGAATACTACGAATCCAGCGCAGAAGTCAGGACTACGAGATCTCTACAGAGATCGCGCTACTTTCAAAGGAATGATAATCGTATTAGGACTTCTTGGCGGACAGCAACTGTGCGGAATCTCTATTATGGTAATAAAAATCAGTCTTTCCTATTATACCAAGAAATAAAAATTAACTATTACAATAACGGTCCTTATAGATCAGCTCTTTCATTCTCATTATACTTAGCAAACGTATAAAACTCGCTTTGATATCGCTAAATATCATACATTTTAAATTATCTCGATTTAATAGCAACGGATCTACAAGGATACCAACTGATACCCTTGATCTGAGATACCCTCTCAGAATGGCAAGTACAACTGATTACGTTTAACGACGCTACGCTCTGAATTTCACAGATAAATTACGCGCAAACGATATTCAAGATGGCAGGCTCCTCGCTGTCGCCCGAATCCTCGGCCATAATAATCGGCGCCATACAGGTAGTCGGCTCATACCTGTCGACGGTGCTGATGGAGCGTGCCGGGCGTCGTCTACTCATTCTCATCTCGTGTGGTGGAATGGCCGTCTGTCACATAACCGTCGCGACCTTTTGCTATCTCCAGACGGCAGGTTTCAACGTCTCGTCGATCGCTTGGATACCCGTGGCCGCTGTCTCCTTCTACATGGTCACCTACTGCTTGGGCATGGGACCGGCTCCTTTCGTCCTTGCCTCCGAGGTATTCCGCATCGACATATCGAGTCTGGCCAATACGGTCTGCTACACTTACCTCTGGGGCATGGCCTTCTTGGCGATCAAGATGTTCGGCCCACTGTCCGATCTCATAGGCATCGACGGCTGCTTCTTCATGCTCGGCACCTGCTGCATCGGCAGCTTCGTCTTTTCCTATATTCTCGTGCCGGAAACCAAGGGACGCACCCGCGAGGATATAGTTCAGGAGCTCGCGGGACTTGAGAAATCTACAGGTTCTCGTCGCGACGATAATAATGCTTATGTCAACGTGATGATGGATGCGCATGACAAGGATGTGATTTCCCCTGAGCAAGTTTGAAAACAGTAGTGAAAAATGAATTTGGAGTTTTGGAATTCGGATTGGTGAATTTGTCTAGATTTTCAGTCCACGATTATTTTTTTTTTTTTCACGGAGTTCGCCAAACTTTGCCGTATAGGGACACAGGATAGCTTTTGGTCGTTGAAATTGTTAAAAGTAAAGAGCGGCACTTTAAAAAGTGCACATACCAAAGCTGTTGCTTGACCATGATTGGCAGAAACTAATTCTTTCAGCTAGCAGTGTGCAAAATGCGACTTCTTGAGTCTGTAAAGTACTAAATACACGCATTTTCATGCGCAGTGATGCAAAGCGATTTACTTTGAACAATGTTCTTAAAAATGCAAAGAAAATATTAAAATTAAAGGATGCACATCAACAAATCGATAAGAAAACACTTCGTATATCGAATTAAAATGAGGAGGTATAATCCTCGCACTCGTGCGTGAATCACCTACTTCGCGCATTCGTGCGTAAATCACCTACTTCGCGCATTCGTGCGCGAATCACCTAGTTCGGAGGTTGTATCGCAATGTAATCATTACATTAATAAATGTAATATAATTCACATAGTATATTCAATTTTAGTTGGAAGCTATTTAGTATAACTCGTTACTCGTTGAATTCTTAATAGTGCTATGTGACTTTTGATGAAAGATAAGACGAATAGGTCGAAGTAGATAAAATACAATATTGCTTGATAAGCAATGCCATTACGCAAAGCTTATTATTAATTCAGCAATTTATGATTGATTTTAAAAAAATTATCAGTAAAAAATAAAAGAAATGTGAAGTGATAGAAGTAAAAACACGTTATTATCTAATATTTAAAAATGATTGCATAAGCTATTTCTTATCATAAAAACTGGTAGTCAATAAGATGTGCAATTTAAAATTTTTTAATACATAGAGTAGTAATTTCAAGTACAATTAAATATAAACAATCAATCTTTTTTTTAAAGTATTTTAACAAAACATTGAATGTTGCAAATAACATAAATTGGCATCTTTCTGTATTACTAAATTGTATAATAATTAAATATGACCATTGAATACATTAAAATAAGCTTTCTACATTTAAAGCTTCAAAAAAAGTATTGTAAATTTTCTTTATTATACGTTTATATATTTTTATTATATTTTTATTATAAGTTAAAAATTTAACAATTTCAACTTTTCTTTCATTATTTCGATATATTACAATTTATTATTTAGTGCAATAAAAATACTCAGTCAAATTGAAAATAAATACTTTATCATAAAAGAATAAGGAGGACATTAGTTCTTAATCAGAAATTTAAAATTGTACAAAAAAATATTTGTATAAATAATAAGTAAGGAATAGAAAATAATGAAATAAAAGGTAATGGAAATCGGAATCCGATCATGGTAGAAAAAATTATATAATGTGTAAAAAAATTACTGTCAAAACTACGAAACTTAACAAATAAACTAAAAAGGATTTTCACCTCTTGCTGGAATTTTTTAAAATAATACTTTTGAATTATACCGAGTATATTTTTATTTCAAAAGTACCTTAAAAGTTTTATGCATATCAGCTTAAACAAGATTAACAATAAATTTTGATACTTTAAACGCAGATGAATGCGCATATTTTTAAATTTGTAAAATGTTTCGATAGAAATGCATTTAAAGATTCTTATTTATACAGAAGTCAAATATAATTTATTTGATTTGTTATTGTATTAGAAGATTTGTCAAATAATGAATTTTTAAAAATTCTATATTAAAAAAAGCTGCATTTTCGTCATCTTACGGTATAGAGATCATCTAAATAGAATTGCAGTAGCATGGAAAAAACTATTTTTTTCAAGTAGTGTACAATGCTTAAAGAAAGTTATTGCATCTTTTAAAATTATCATTTTACTTTTTATGTTAATGCTAAGTAAATCAAAATATTTTTATCATACTATGATCGATGTATGTAAACAACGAAAGTGGTTTATAAAAGAACTATATATATTAAAATACTTAAGAGATTTTATAAGGACAATATTGTGATACTTAAGACTTAATAAACTATGTATAACAAAAATGTAAATATCTACTACAAAAGTAAGTGTAGCGAAAATTTAAATAGTTAGTAAGATTATCAATAAACCAAATATAATGTATATTTTATATAAACTAATTATTATAATAAATTCTTTTAATACAAAGGTGTTAACCTTATTTATTCATTTTTAGAGTACGAAAGAAATTTTAAAATGACTTCAGTATATTGCTGTATAATGTGAAGTCAGTCATAATAACTATTATTATGTAGTATAATATACAATTCACAACAGTAAAAATTTCTTTTTGAAATAAAAGGATAGTTATTATTGATTACAAAATATTTGTATTCGAAACAAGAAAAATTACATATAATACCTTTTTACAAGAAATAGATATAAAAAAACTGGGTGGTGGCGATGCCGTGAAAAAGTATCCACAATATTGAATTATACGCAGTGTAATGAAGGTATACTGGAATAATAAAAAAGGGTAAATAATAACACAGAAATAAAACCTTTAATTTGTTTAGTCTATGCTACTAGTATTAAAAATAATTAACAGTTTACATATTATCTTTAAGACGTGTCTTTTTACATATGTTAAAATTAAATCATTCTCCATGGACTATCTTATACTTTTATTTTCTTATTATTATATATAATTATAGATAGGTTAAAGCTTTAATTTATGCGCGGTATTGGAATCAAGGTATGCAAGATTAGAAAAATTCAAAATATTTACAAAAAAATGTGAATCTATGTATGTACAGCTTTCAAAGTAATAAATTAGTTACTAATAATATATGGATGTCAAATAGAGAATACTTTGATCGTTGAGGTACAGAAGATTTTAGCTCGTGATATCATATTTGCTCAAATTATACTGACAATCTTCCCAGAGTACAAAAAGTATTGTACTAACAATAGATAATAGACGAAATTCTTATTATCATATGTTGTTTTAAAAAATATATTATTGTATTAAGTTGATATTTTATATATTATTCAATTAATTATTTATTTATAATCTTAATAATAATACTTTGACTAAAAGTTTATCGAACTTTTTGAATCCAAATAAGAAGTATAATCTTTTTTATATAATACTTAAGCTCTATTCAGAGAAAATAATATTTAAAAACGTCCTTGTAAAAGTTGTAATCATAGTTCAAATTATTGTGATATCAGAACATAATATTTCAAAAATATACCCAAAATACCCATGTAAAAATAGTAAATAAGACATTAACTATGATACATGGAAGCTTTTTGTTTAATTTTGCAAAACTATAAGTATATATTCTCTTTGAACTTGATAAAAGAAGAAAGAAAATAATCACTAACCAATTTCTTATACTTTCGGATCATCTTTACGTTTTTCTATTAACTAAATGGACATAACATAAGACTCTAAATGAATTTTATGTTTGAACTACGACATAATATTATAAATGAAGAAGCTGTTCAAAACAAACTTTTTTTTTTTTAGAAAAATATATGCATTAAAGGGTTATTGTTCAGTAACACTTATAAAGTCTTACTAAAAATCATTCATAGATAAAGCTCAAAAGGTGTTTCTCAAACTTTGAATTAACTAATTTTTAAGTGAGTTACTATGTAGCTATATATAAGTATGCTTTGTATAAAAAATTATAATACATTGCGAATCCAAGCTCTACAGCATTAAATACAATTTACAATTTACAATTGATTGCTCAGTCAAAATTAACTTTCCGTTTTTAATAATACCTTTATAAATTAAAAAAAAATGAGATTTTAAAGACAAATTGAATGAAAAATTAATCTGGATTATTGTGTATGAGATAAAAATATAATATTATCTATTGAGATACATATTTATATACATTTATTTTTGTAATTGTTTGTATAAAACTAATCATCAGGCAATCTCTTTCGTAAATTTTTATTTGTGAATTTGTATTTCTTGAAGGAAACGGTCGAACCTTTGTCATAGCTGTCACCAGTAGAAATATGAGTTATGGTTTTTTCTTTAAAGACTTTTGGTTGAGGAGGCTGAGAGAAGCTAATAACGGGAGCTGCTTTAAATTTTTTTGGTAGCTGCAAATCTATTTTTGGCGCTTCACTGAAAAAAAATATCAATAATTAGATCGTACTGCATGTATACTACAGAAATCAAATATAAAAAAGTTATAAAAAGTATTTACATTTTCTTGACAACTTGCCAAGAACCATAAGGTTGCGGTTTTTCTGGAACACTGTAATCTCTTCTATAGGGTATTGCTTCCTCTTCACTTTTGTCTTCATCTTCTTTTTTAATTCCATCTTCCGATTCAGTCTTTATGCTATCTACAAATCGTTTTCGAATTTCTTTTAATTTTTCTCGCTCGGCGTTCGCTCTTTGTTCTTCAAGAATTTCAGCTTTTTCTTTAGCTCCTTCCTTGTCTATTTCTTCCAGAAACTGTTCTTGAATCTCTTGCTCCTTAGCTTCTTCAGCCTGTTCAGCTAAAGACATGAAACCTTCTGGTGGAGGTTCCCAAACCGATTCTGTAACAAATTTTAGTTTTACGTATTAAATGGAAATTTATTATTTTTTAACAAACTTTATTACCGTAAACTTTATTAATTATTTAATAAAACCTGATCGTATTTTTTTAAGTCCATAAATATTATACTAAACTTTAAATAATTATAATTTTAAGTACCGAATAAGAAAATTGAATGTTTACTTTCATTTTTTTCTTTTTATACTTTGAATAAGCTTTTTATTTTTCGTACACGGAGAAGAATAGTTTAGAAGATTTTATTATACCATCTAGGAATGCTGGAAGGACAAATTAAACACTTTTAATTTTTTTTTCCAGAGTGTTTGTATTACAAACTTTGAAAAGTTTACTTTGTGTATAAGCTTCGTTACAAAAAGAAAGTATAAGAAAAAACTTAAATAGGTATGTCAAGTTTTACCTCGCATTTGTTACACATGGTACAGTAAAATGATCTAAATCATTTTTCTCCGCGAATTATTACATATATTAAACGAGGATGCTCATGGCATAGGCTAATCTGCCTCCAAAAAGGAACGTACGAAACCATCACCATTGTTTAGAACATCAAAAATATATCATTTCTGCTCTGAATCATACTTAGCGCTAATCATCGTGTTTTTTATTCCTGTTCATTTTTATGTTAGTTTTTTTTTATCAAGAAATAAACGCGAAATCACGGTACGAGAGGACGGAGATGATTCCAACGCCACACGATTAACCACTAAAAGCAGCTATTGAAGGGATGCTCTGTACTGGAAATAAGTTTGATAAGCAATATAGAATGTAATGAGTACTTACTCTTGGCTTCGACTTTTCATTGAAAAAACGTACAAAGAACTGTTTTTTATATGTCTAATAAAAAAGAATTTTTGAGCCAAGCAGAAAAGCAGCTCTGAATTGGACTTGACGTGAATCGACATAGCTTTTAGTCTTGTTTACCTTCTAGAATGGCTAATAGGGCTTGCTCTGGATATAAAATTATTAAACTCTTTTGAAGCATTGATTCACCAATACTTAACTTTCACCGCTTTCTCTTGTGCTAGAACGATTTTTTTTTAAATGGGGTATTGTTTTTGACGTGCTAAACGATGGTGGTGGTTTCGTACGTTCCTTTTTGGGGGGTAGATTTCCCTACGCCGTGGGCAACTCCTTTATTTTTAAATCAGTATAAAATTGCTAAATAACTCGTAGAAAAATAACGTGTATAATTTTAATGCTTGGAAGTAAGAAAAAGTTAGGTATTACAAAATATGCCATAAATGATGCACGACAATTTCTTTTAAGAAAATAGAGAACTTCTAGAATTTATAAAGTCAAACATCATACTCTAAAATGAACCCATAAGCTGATTACTTTAATAGTCATTTAAGCCTGAATAATGAATTTTATAATTTATGTATTAATTTTAATATTTCCTCACTTTAAAGAAACAAATAACATTTTTATAATCATTTGACATACTGGACCGTACGTAAGATTGATGTTTGTTTAATGTAAAATCGATAACTGATCGTTTCTTCATAAAAAAAAAAAAATATTAATACTATAATACTGTATAACATGCGAGATACATGAAATGTACACTATAGAAAGTGCTATATGAAAATGCTTACCATTTGTGTCGATGTTCCAATAATACGAAAGATTTTGTGCGCGAGCTTCGTACCAAACTTTTCTTATCGGCGGTTGGCTTCCACTTGCCTCGTCTAGCGATCTTTTACCTTTGCCTTTCCCTTTTTCCGATTTACCCTTTTCCTGAGATTTATTATTACTTTTCGAAGCTTCCTTATTAGCTTTCGCTTCACGAGCTTCTATACGGGCTAATTTCTGCTTAGCATATGGATCCAAAGGATCGACGTCGGCCGCACATTGCTGCGAAAAATAATTTTACTATTAGGTAATATTCCACAAATATAAAAATCTTTTTTTTTACTAAATTACTAAATTTTTTTTCCTATAAGATTAATGATATTCCATGTTGGGATTTAGATGCTTTTATTTGATACATATATATTATACCTTCAAACTTTCAAAAATTAGTCGTATTCATTTTTAATATTCGAGACTTTTCAACGACATTTGTATAAATATAATTACTAATTTTAATAACTTGACTAATGAAAAGATTATTTAGCTATATCGTTGTAAGTCATATTAATAATTATTTTGTGTATACTATTAACTAAATAATAATTCAGTTGACAAGTATAACATAGTCACTCATCATTTCTGTTTAGTGTCGTAGTAAAGTAATTGTGAATGCTTAAAAAAATTAATAATTGTAATATTCTTAATCAGCACATATCTTCGAAACGCTAATATGAGAAATCTCCGTGCAATGCAAGACACGTCGAATCATGCTGAATAAGCGACATTCAGTTCAGTTTCAAAGCTATTGAATATGCATGCACACGAGTGAACGAAACAATCGAGGTAAAAGCCCTTACTTGGCGATGATAACCGTATTTTTTGAACCTAGGATTGGCTTCTGGTGCAGCGTACGGAATTTCATTCGGATTGTTGGCCTCCTAAGGACAGAAAAATCACACGATAAAGCATTAGAAAATGAGGAAAACTGAGTAATGACAGGGTTAGTGATGGGCAAAACGTCGAATGCACGTGCTCTATACACATACACACATACATACATATATATATATATATGTATATATAAAATAAGTATGGAAGAACCGGTGCAAGCGATCGTTCCCCGATATAATCGATCGGCTACACAGCCACTCACTCTGCTCTCTTCTTTCTTCTTGTTCCACTTTTCTTCTATGATTTTATAGGCCGACATGTCCCTGGTGTTACCTTCGACGTCCTTGAGATAAGCAGCCATCGCCGCCTGAAAAGAAAAACTCTATATAATCGCGCGCTTGTAAGAAATTTTCGACCCCCCCCCCCCGCCTTTTTCTCTTGCACATATATTAACTCTGTCTCAAGCAATGTTTTTCAATTAGGCTTCGAGTGAAAAATGAACAACAGCGCTCCATCGAGTGGCAACGCAACTTTTCTTTTTTTTTTTTGGTGCTAAACCGCCTCAAAGGACAAATCGGCAGCCGATAAGGATTCCACCTCACCTTCTCCATCTTATTGAAGTCATCTTCGAACTTCTTTTGCTGCTTGGCCTGTTTGGCGCTGTTACTGTGAATCTCCTTCAGCCGCTTGGTGACGTTCTCCTTATGATTCTTTCCGTTCTCGTGGAACTCGACGCTCGGCTTGTTGTCGGCGATCCAGCATTCGCAGAACTTGCAGAATTTGCGTGCCTGGGATTTCCAATAGTCCGTCCTGGAATATTAATATGAGAATATAATTACTGCAGAGACAGATTGATTTAGTTTTAAGTTAAACAAATTCTTTTTCGTAAATATAAACATAAAATATTTAATTAATTAAATAATAAGTATAACAGAATATAGTTATAAAAAAAAATAATATTTTTGCTATATATCGAAGAAATGAAATGAAACAATTTATATTTAGTAGAGAACGCATAACCATTTTAATTTTTATGCCTGACCAATGTTATGCACTATCTACTTGTGGACGATACATATTGTAATTTTAAAAACGCATTAACATAATTATTTTTAAAGGTATCAAATTTATTAATAATTAATTTGCAAGGCTAAATAATTATATTTAAGAGGGTGTCCAAGTTATGCGTGACCCAACGTGGCTAGTTTTTTTCGAGTCAAAAATATTAAAAAGTTATTGAAATATATACTTGAAACTTTGCTTATTGATCGATAACTCATCAACGAAAAGAATCTGTATTTGAGGTTTACGCAATTAAAAGTTTTTATTTAGTCACTGCGAATTATTCAATATTCGGACTATATAATATGTTAGTTCAATAGATAATGGGAAGGACTGTGACAGTTCCTTAGCATTGATATAAAAAATTTCTTCCATGAAATATTACAATCAATTTTACCAATTCAATATAACATCCAGCTTAATTATATTTTTATGACTAGCGAGCCTAAAATACCACTTTCTCTCCCGACGCCTGTTCGAGAATGTTGCATTTTCGTCCTCGATAGGCAAAAAACTAGTATAGGCTACTCGGGAGGACAATTAGTCAACCCAGACCTTGGGTTCGGCTTCGGCTTGAGTGTCAATTTACACGAGTTCTGGATTGTTCAAGTTTTCATTTTTAAATTCGTAAATAGAAAAAGTTTTACCCAAAATTTAAACTTTTAATAAGAAAAGTAAAAATCATATGCCTTTCTCATTATAGTTTCTAATAGAAAAAGTTTGTAATGGAAATTCGATTTTAGAATTTTTTATTTAAACTAACTATTTTCATTCAATGAAAAACTCGAATGAAATATATATATACTAAAAGCATCTTTTTAACATAATTGAAAAACTTCTTTATCATTTATTTTATGCAGTAATTTATAAATAATTATTTGCCACTATTAACATGTTAAATTATAGCAGGCAACGTGATATGTACATTCCACAAATATTGTTTATACAATCAAATTCAATTGGTCACTAATTAGATAAATTCAATGTATAATTCGGGTCACTTACGAAACAGCATAAAATCATATAAATTTAATGCCCTCGTAAAGTGAAAATTGCAATTAAATTTAAAGCACAGCTTACGTCACGGACAGAAAAATGTTTTGATTGATCGGAGTATGATAATAAAAACAAAAATCAATAATGACATCGCATTTTTTATTTGTCTGCAGTCCAATTCCACTTGGTAATAGTCGGAATGACGGCAAACTACTTGGCTATTAACGAAATCGTAAAAATCTCGCGCCAACTTAAGCTTGAAAGCGCTTCCATTAGGTCGCATCTATCCGTTTATTTGTCATTTAAAAGTCGCGCGAGAAGAGCAATCGACCTGGTTCAAAATCTAATTTGAACTCACTATGATGCATAAATTAAATGTATATTTTATAAATTTTACTACACGAAAGAAGCATTTTTCTTTATTTTGAAAGTATAATTTAGTGGTCGTGATTACTATTAAATTGATTTAATGTAAGTAGCTTAGATATCTTTGCAATTAAGGTAAATAAAACTACTGTAGACCAGCATCGGATCGCTAGTCTAATCTACCATATAGATTTTTTCGGACCTATTGAAGTTTGATTTCGAATTTTTATTCAACATTATTAAATAACTAAATAATAAGAATATTTACTTATTAATCAATATTTATCAAAATTCCTGCTTTCTATTGCCATTTTGAATATTTAGCAGTATACTTATATAACCTTTTATGATACATTTGCGATCATTTAACCAACACATATCTGTCTTCAATTGGGACTTTGCATAGCTTTCATTATACTAAATCAGGTAGGTGCATCGTGTCCGGAGATTATAGATTAGCTGAGACTATCCTTGTCAACAATTTCAATAATACATTCTGAATAAACGAATTCTTTTTTATTTTCCTCGTCCAACTATACTAACACCGTGTAAAAACTTGTCTTTGTCTGACACATGTACGGGCTAACAACTATTCACAACTGCAACTTTTCTGTTTATTATGGTCAGTTTATAATCATAAACTGTGGATTTTCTTATCAAGGATTTCATAATAATTTATCATCACTGGGTGTGGAAACTGCCTACTTCCACGACTTTGAAATTTGTATCGTTGGAACGCAACGAAAGAATTTACAAAATAAAATAAAATTATCCGGCAAGTGTACAAATCTTTCAAATCATTTTGCAATATCTTTCTTCTGTATGAAATAAAGGTAAAATGTAAAAAGAAAAAATATATAAATTCAAAATAAAAGGATTTTCAAAAAATATCGTTGCGTTTCAATGTTGCAAACTTCAGATAGGGCTACTTTTTGCACATGGCATCATCAAAAAGTCTACTTTCCGCACGCTATAATAAAAAATACCACTCGCAGCGGAAGGTAATCTCGCACGAGTGGCAGTTTGTAGCCCAAAGGAAGTGAGAAAACATCCACTTTCCGTAACCGTTATAAAAAGTATATTCACATTTAAATATATAACATTTAAAGGGCTTTTAAAAAGCAATCGTTAAAGTTGTAGCATAAATCTTGAATATAAAATGACTTGTGTAATACGTAATTCGAATCATTTTCAAATACTTTATTTATTCAGCAGACAATAAGCAAAATTTAATAATTAACAGTAGTTATTTTTTTCATTTCATATTATACTGTCACAAATGAAACCTGAATCCTGAAAAATCGGTACAGTTTATAAAATAAAAGTAAAAATATTCAGTCATAAATAAAATTTATCATTATCATTTATAACACGTTTAGTATGTTTATGCAAATTTATTCATCAATTGTCTTTCAAGCGTAACTAACGTCAAAATGATTCCCGCATCTCGTTTTGTCGAAAACGACAAGAGCTTGTTTGTCGATACAAGCATTTTCGATCGATTTTCGGATATTTATTTCATTCACAAAGAGAGCTTGATTCGAATTTCAATGCGCTATATGCAATAATGTTATTTGAGAATTAAAATAACGGTTTCAGATTTTTGATGTATTATTATATTATAAAAGTGCATAACGGACGCGTGAAATCAATAATAATCATATAGCGATATAGGTAATCATTTTTGAAAATAATTCTTACGCCATAATTTTTGATAGCACATACATGAGGGTTAATTTAAATAATATTGCTCTTCGTTCCTTTCGTTATAGAACGGAAAACTTTTTCATTTTAATAAACTATTTTGCGTCCGTTATGAAATTTTCATCTCCCAACAAGTTTATATTGGTTGCATTCATATATATGTGAGCACGCTCAAGTTCATTACGGCACTGCAAAAGGACTAGTCTACTGTTGTTTATATAAGCCGTAAGGTTTCGCGACAATGCCAGATCGGAAATAACCACTCTATACGTACGCCACACTTGCTCGTTACGGTTGCGCAAATGCTTCTTTGTACGATTAATTAAAAATTCGTTGAAAATTAATTTTGTTGTATAATAATTGATATTGATGAACAACGTGTCACTACTATACATTGTCCGATAAAATTTCAGTGATATAAATGTGCAATAGTGATGAGTATATATATATTTACTTTGTAATAGTAAGGTAATTGAAACTTGTCATTTATTTTATTTTAAATACTTGAAGCTTTATTAATTAATGTGGATACGGTGACTTTTTAATTCTTTATTTTAATGTCGCATTTACGATTTTAAAATAATATTAGATATTGCAGTCGAATAATATGTATATGTTGAAAAAGCTGGGATGTAAGGTACAAGTGAGGGAAGCACTATATCAATCTAATACTTCGAAAGCGCACGTGAGTGTTATGTGAAAAAATAAACCATCAGCAACACAGATAAAGCTCTTCCATTAGCCGCGCAGTTAACTGAAATGTCCGAAGCTTTACGAGACTACAAGAGAAATCTAAGTATTCCATAAAGCTTATTGCGCTACTCTAAATCATCTGGCAATCAGTTAACTCACATACTGTACTGCAAGTATCCGCGAAGCCGCACATGACAATAACCAAAAGTTCGTACAATGGAAAAGCTCAGGTTAACGTCGCTCAGTTCATCTTTCTCATTAAAGCGGAATGTCGCTTTTGCATCTGTTAGTAGCCGCGTTCTACCTATACATATATCGTGCACACAGGTCGCAAATTAAAAAGTCGACAATGCCTCTTTCCTCCGCATATGCAGTTGTCGCGCGCGGCCTATTCCCTTTTCATGCAGCCGCGCGAGCGCAAACTCAATAAACAATCAACGCGTGTATACACACGCAGTCTTCGCAGCTTTCATTCGACGTGAAAGAGTTCTGTGTGTGTAGAGAGTCTACCGTTGAATACTAATGAATTTTTTCTTTTATTTTTTTTTGTCGTTTCGAGTCAGCTCTCCTCTTTGTCACGCATAGTGTGTGCAGTACACAATGTAGGCGAAGCTTCTTGCAATTGCAATCCTTATGTACACGAACCTTGGCACTACGTGCACGCGAACATTACTCCGATTATGTCGAGTCGAAAAATCAATGAATGAAGAACATGTTGATTCGAGAAATTTTAATACAAGAGTATACGAAATATAGTAAATCTGAACGAGCTATTAATTTTTACTGCACTTGCATGTCATGGGAGTTTGAGATCAAAACGGTTCTATAACGATTTCTTATGTATTATTATGTCAAGTTCTGCAATAGAAGAACAGAATATTCCCGAGAGGCATTGAATTACTTTAAAACTTATATCTGTCATTGGTATACGTGAAGGTTTACGAAATCGGCAAGCTGCGTTATTAGACATTATTTTTAAGACTTGTAATGTAATTATGAAAAGTAGGGAAAGTTATGTAATGCAAAGGAAAATCTAAGATGATTATTTTAATACTCTTAGCTTCTATGACATTATTAGAGAAAAATAGAGTAAGCAAGCGGACTACAAATTTGTTCACTGTTGAATAACTAATACCTCGCTTATAATTTTAAGAACGTTTATAAAATAAATTATGCCATTATCAAAGATGTACGAATCTAAATTACATTAAATGCAATATTTTTATGAAAAAAAAAAACTTAAAGTCATAATAGAATTTTAATTACATTTTTAATAATCCTAAAGGCGTGATAAAAAGCAATATTGGTAATAAAAAGAGCTTAAATGGCCCGGGATACGATTTTGCCTACAGCTATTTTCGTTTTGTAAATAACATATGCGAAACCTGAGTGTGATTTTATTGCATCTTTTATTGGTCAAGTACGCAGCTCTTGTTTTCGTTTAGTTATTCCACAATTATTTGCTTTGATTAATAGGAATCTGAAGTAAGTCTATTAAACTGCTTTGCAATGTTTACTAGGGTTTCGAGTAAGGTCAAACTATAGGAAACGAAGTTTTAAACCGTGTCAAAGCTCTGTCGTTCTGCTAACTTATTGCTAGAATTGAAAACTACTTTAATTGAAATCTGCTGCCTTGAAAGTAAGAAGAAGCGCTTCAATTATCGATGCTAAATTTGTAAATAAAAATAAAATTTTATAAAGACTGTTTATTTTAAACGAGATCAAGTATTGATTACCTATAGTGATTGAGATTGATTAATCATTTTTTTTTTAATTTAACTTAAAAAACCATTCTGTAGTTTTGTAAAACAGATGTTATTTAATAAATATAAAAAATATAAAGTTTTTTTAAAAACAAAAGCTTTTTAAATAAAGTTTGAAACAGAATAAAAAATCGAATTAAAATTTAACCTTTATATCTACATAGTTCAAAGTAAAAGCAAAAACAATAAAATTCAGTTTCTTTGAGTACAAAAATTTCAAACTGTCTCGTATATTTGAAAGGGAACATATCTTATTTTCGATATTTATTTTCAATTATAGAGAACAATTGTTGTTGCAAAAGAATAAAAACAGATATTGGACTCTTAAAATTTTCTTAAATGTTGAAACAATTTCTGAATTATTTATACGGAATTTTGAAAAACTAAAGCAAATTAACTGTTACTTTTATTGCCAAAAATTTAAATAAACATATTGTTGCACGCTACTAGTATACAATTATATGTGCAGACAAGATTCGATCCAAAAGTATAATCTAATTTCGTCAGTGCAGTGTTGGACATCTACACAAAACGTTCTTTAAACATCAGAAAGATAAACTTGAAACTCAGACAAACGACTGATGCCATTTGTTTAACTTGTTTCTCGAATTTATTCCAAAGCTACTATTTTTAATATCATCAAGCAGACTATTTATCTTATAACGGTCATTATAATTTACATCGTCTGCTTCTGACAGCCTTCAGACGCCACACGTAATGTTATATAGAAGATATCGTGCATATAAACATTTCCAGAATTCTTAACATTGTCAACATTAAACTGATTTTTAATCCTATTAAATATTGAAAACTCCGTGAATAGACATTTATTAAATCAATCATATCCACATTTAATTATGTACACACTATTAGAAATATTAATATGTAAGGCTATATACTAATTTTTGTTCCCAAAAAGTTTAAAGTTATTTGTTATAAGTGCTATAGTTTTTAAATAGCTATAAATTAAATAATAAAAGACGAGATATACTAAAAAAAGTTCAAAAAATGTCTTAAAATAAAAGTACATTAACTTACGAAAAGATTTTTTCTCTAATATATTTATAAATTTAATTAAAAAGTGTTAGATCAAAATCGGTTGAACTCTTTTTAATACATATGACATGAATATATACAGATAACATTCAGACTCAACGAAGTATGACGAGCTTTCGTGATTATTTTACCATTAAGTATATACTCTTTAAAACCGATAGTATAACCGGCTTACACAAAAAATAAAAAAACATTAAGTATTTTTTGACAGAATTCATTAAAGCAAGGCATTGTAAGATTTTATTTTCATAGATCGTAATGATTTCTATACATAAAAACAAGTTATTACGGCAATATAAAAGGCAGAGAGAGGGAAAGAGCAGTACTGAAAAAAGAATTAGTAAACACGCAGCGTTGCCGTAATTGTATACAGTTAACGTTCATTTTTGCGCGTTCCATTTGATTGTGCCACTCTCGCCAAAAGCCACGGGGGATCTAAAAATGGAGAGCCAGTAGCCATCAACGCGTTTGTTATTTCAAAAACAGCGCCACCTATTAATGAATTATTGTTGCGAATTCGCAGGCGCGAGCGCAACACACGTCCGGGACGCAACTGACCGCGACACATCGGGAATGAAAATCCTCAACTGCCTATATACGTATACAAAAGAATACTCGGATAAACGCGTATAAAGAAATCGATTGCAAAGAACAAAGCGCTAAGCCTCGTGCAGTCGAGCCAAAGCGTACGCGCACACCTAATTGCCAACTCGTCGCTATATAGCTCGCATCCAATCAGGCTCATTCATTCACCGAATAATCGAACCATTTCAAGTGGGTAGTGATACGACTAAGCGGCTTGCACTTGATGTAATGCGATGCTTGTTTTCTTGCCACTATAGCAGGCACTTGTGCTTTTAAACTTGGATTCGACAGAGTTGAGTGTTATTTTCAAGTATATTTCATAATCGAATAGTTATTTTTTCAAACTTGGAAGAATCATTCTGATGTTTTTTTGTTTCTATTTTACGCAAGAGTCACTGTATACAATTATGAAAAAGATTATACTATTGTTATACCTTTTAAAACATTTTAAATCCTATGCTGGAATTCAATATTTTACAGTGCCCACTTCACTTTCGAGTGTGTAACACATCAGAAAAGAAAATAATTAATATGAATAAAAATAATTATTATAATAATATATTGCAATAAAATTTTTGATGATAATAAAAAATATAATAAATAGTTATTAAATTAAAATTTTTAATGAAGCTTTTATTGAGGTATCGATAGTTTCTACATAGAGTTTAAAATTTTTTGGCATTTAATAAATTGTTTATAAAAGACACTTATCTTTCATAGTAAGACGCTTATTTTCATAGTAATAAACATTTTAAGCCAATCAAAATTATAGTTTAAATGTGCTGTTTAAAATTATTTAGAGCTCGGCCTGTATTTGAAAACTACCATTTACTGTCGACAAAGTGAAAGCAGCTCCGATGCAAATGGTTTTACAAACACGAGCAGAGCGAAACTTATTATCTGTAACACGTGTATTTTCTGTTGTACATAGTTGCATACATAGCGGTAAGTAGGCGCAAGTCACTGCAATGTGCGGAATACATTGAAAAGTCTATTAGCACTTTACATATAGAAATAAACAACGGCAAAAATCAGAATCAATGCTATGTAAAAGATTTGAAAGTAAAATATTTGTATTTTCTCGTAAAAGGATATTAGTTGATAATTGCTAAAGATTTTAATAATGAGAAAATTAAGCAGGTGAAAAGTAAAAAAAAATTAAATTTCGGATACCTACAGTCCGTGTAAAACAAACTCTCCATTAATGACACACTAATCGAACGATTTAATTATGTGTGTAATACACTCTGCAATAAATACTCTAGAAAATTGTCGATACGGTATATAGGCATGGGAAGTGATGCTATTTTAAAAACTCACTACCTACTCTCTAAACAATGAATTGAGATAATCAGCAACTATCCACTCTTCGGAGTAAAGAGAAAATAGTAAATAATCGACTGATTTGTACATGAGTCTTACCGATTCACGTTTATAGAGTACTTAAACAAGAGTATGATATATCGGTGTCGCATAAATAGTGGCATAATCCAACGCTTATATCTCGTAGTTATACGCGTAGCTACGGCGAATCGCGTGAAAACGGAGGTAGTAATATAAAGAGTCTAGTTTTCCGACATTCATCAAAGCGAGACCGAGTGGGGCTGCGGTACAATCATAAAGCCGTCGCGCTGCCGATTCCTCTTGTCGGCGCGGGGTCGTTAAATTTAAATATATTTTTAAGGGCCATTACCATGCTCCTGACGGCTAATAAAATTCTCGGCATATCTGCTGCATTAAAGTACGGGCACGTTGCGCCCGAGCTTATATATACACAGTCTGGGCGGGCGTTTATCTCTGTCTCTCTCTCTCTCTCTCTCTCTCTCTCTCTCTCTCTGTCTGTCTCCCTCTCTCCCTCGCTCCGTCTTCTTTGACGTTTTCGGCTTATAATACGCGTGCACTCGAGCGTTTACAGACGAGAAGAAACAAACGGCTGAAATGTCGAAACTACCAACTATCAGAAATATCTCACCCATAGCAGAGAGGGACAGACATGCAAGCGTATAAAGAAAAACAGAACGATGTTAGTCTTTGCCTCCGTTATAATAGTTTTTCGCTAGCACGGCTTTTCTTTTCGAGCCCGCGCCCAGCTCGCTCTTCTCTTTTTTCCCCGCGGCTTTCTTGTTTTCCTAAGTATTAAGTCGCGACAGCTAAATGCGTCGGCCCCCAGTGTCTAATTGTATATATTCATAGACGAGTAATCGATGAGTTCTCGCTGCCCTCCGCCCCCTGTGCATCTTTCGGCTGCGGAGGAAGCCGAAAAAAAATAATATACTCGATTCGAGTAAAGCTCCGAAGCTCCCTCCGTATAAGGTCGACGACGCAACTCGCGTGAGTTTCGCCCAATATTTATTACTTATTCTGCTTCGCATAAATCGTCGAAAGTCGCATCGAGCGCGCTCGACTTTATATATTCTTTTTGTTTCAAAGGCGAACAGCTCCGCTGCGCACAGAGGCTAATAAATATTGTGACGTTAAAACGCTATTTCGATAGCAAATATTTTTATTTGCTTCGGGTCCAACATTTTTCATGGCTCGGGCGCTACTTCAATTATTCAAATGCTGTGGATTGGTGCAGCGAGATTGCGATGATTATGCGGATATAGGGAAAAGCACTCATGGGAATGCATGAAATTCACTTGCAAGGCTTTGATGCGAGATAAAACGAACAATTTATTTTCTCGATAAATTAAAGTACAATGGACGTAAAATTTACATTCCTGTATTGTACTTATAGTAAAAACATGAAATGTCAGTTGCTGGTATAATATTCTAATTTCTGACTGCATCTTATATACATTGAGATGTTTACGCCCCGTTACACCAACAATTCATACTTCTATGCAGCTAAAAAGATTTAAATATTAAAGAAAAAAAAAAACAAATTTCATAACGCTTATATGTTTTCAGCTAGATTGGATGGAAAATCAAATTTCTTTTTTAATTGATAGTACAAATGAATGGTTGATATTAAAAAATTCAAAATAATAGGTTATCAATGACGCTGTTTTTTTATACTGATTTTGTATATCATTAGATACAGAACAGACTGCGAATTTTCCCAGCATACATAAGCCTCTTTAAATTCACAATGAATAACGTACGTACACAGTCCACCGTTATATTTTCCGAATATAATGAATAAAATTGAGCTCGGCGCGACTCAAAAATTCAATAGGCATTGTACAGCAGGTGAATCCTTGATCAAGTGTCGATCTCTAATTGGAGGTCGAAGCTGTCGGCAAAACGTATATCGATCGATAATAAACATTCCGCGAATAAGCAATCGGTAATTTTAATCCTCTTTATGACAAATTAAATGAAAAATTGATTTTGATTACAATTGCGTATTAAATAAAAAATATAATTTTATTTATTGATCAGTTACATATTTATATACATTTATTTTTTTTTAATTGTTTGCATAAAACTAATCATCCGTCAATCTACTTCGTAAACTTTGTTAATTTGTATTTCTTGAAGGAAACAGTCAAACCTTCGTCATAGCCGTCACCAGTAGAATTATGAGTTATGGTTTTTCTTTAAAAACTTTTGGCTGTAAGAAGCTAATAACGAGAGCTACTCTAACTTTGTTTGATCGAGGTAGCTGCGTAACTATATTTGGTGCTTCTCTGAAAAAGAATATCAATAATTATATTGTACTGCATGTATATTACAGAAATCGAATATAAAAACTTTAGAAAAAGTATTTGCATTGTCTTGACAACTTACCAAGAACCATAAGGTTGAGGTGTTTCTCTAACACTATGTAATCGGCATTTGATTCGGATTTCCGGCCTCCTAATAAGGACAGAAAAATCACTCGCAGAGCATTATAGAAAATGAGAAAAGCCGAGTAAAGGACAGGGTTAGCGAAGGGCAAAACGTCGAATGCACGTGCTTTATACACATACACTCACACATACATACATACATATATATATATATA